>NW_004624794.1:10945546-10964064 GCF_000247695.1 Heterocephalus glaber | reverse complement strand
TTTTTTCTTCTATTATCTTTATCCAGTTTTAGGATTAGCACAATGTTGATTTCCTAAAATGAGGGGAGAAGTGTTTCTTCTTTTTTCTGCTTTAAATTGATATAATTTATCTGTTAAAATATATATGAGCCTGTTGTTATCATATAGGTAGGTTTTCAAGCTGGGATTATACTTTCTTTAATAGGTGCTATTCAAATTTTATATTTCCTCCAGAGTTAGTCTCATTAATTTTTCTTCCAAGGTACTTCTTACAAGTTGTCGAATTTATTTCAAAACAGATTTTTGAAATATGCTTTCTATATCCTTTTAAATTCTGTAAAGTCTGTGGTAATGTCTCCTAGATCTTGATATTATAATTTAAAAATATATAACTGACATTGTGTAATAGGAAGAAAAGGTCTAAGGGAGCAGGGGAAGTGGGAGAGGTAGGGGAAAGGAAAGAAGGGAAAATGAAAAAATATGAGAAAAGGAAAAAAATGGAAACAAAGTCTTTGGAAATAGGGAAGGGTGGAGGAGGTGTAGGGAGGGCAGGGGAAGAGGAAAAAAATAAGTACCAAGATACTCATGTAAAAGTACAGGATCCCAGTGATGAATGTAACTGTATTTTATACCTAAAATATACCAATAAACTTAATGGGAACTAAAAAAAAGAGTCTGGAGGCATCAAAATACCATATTTCAAATCATATCATAAAGACATATTAACAAAATCAGCATGGTACTGGCACAAAAAGATACACAGGCATTTCCCAGTGTCCCTGGGGTGGGCCACGTGCTTGGCCCACAGGGCTCTGGGGCCATCTGGCTGGATTCAGATCCTGTCGCTACTAGGACACAATGAAAGATGGAGGTAGTGAGGCTGAAGCCAGCAGGATCAGTAAAGTAAGAAGGACAAGAAAGAAAGTTACCAAACCACTCAAGCAGGAGAAATGAACACATCCACATCAAATGAGAGGACCAGAAAGCAAACTCTGTGCCACAGACTGGGAGACTCGAGCAAACCAGCTGAATCTCATCTGTCAAACAATGACAAGGACGGCCAATATCCGACTATAGCCACAAAAACATCACCTCCTAAAATAGCAACCCATGCTCTGGCTGGTGAATTTAACCCAAACTTTGATCATGCTAGGAACAGCACTCAAATTTTGACTCCACCTCAACTTTCTTTGAAAATGAAGCATATTAAGCAAGAGATGACCAAAAATCACCTCCAGTTTGTGCATTTTGAAGCCACAGACCTACATGGTGTGTCTAGATCCAAGACTATCCCTGTATACTTCTTCCAAGTGAACTTTACATACAGTTACAGCTGAATGTAATTTCATGACCATTAGTAAGCAAATGGTCCTTATTATTCATCCTTATTTTCTTGTAATCTACATAGCAATTCAAGCTGAAATGCAGTAATTTATCTTGTTTTTTCCCTGGTCCCTCTCCAAACACATTATTGTTCCCCGAGGAGCTTAGCATATACTCTCAGTTCTCAAATGACAATTCGTGTACCCAATAGAAATAGAAAACCAAATAAGACTGGTAATTTTACTCCTCCTGCCTTGAATAATTTCCCTCCACAGAATTATCTTCTCTCTTCTTATTGCAGTTATGAAGATTACATTTTATTTGACATGGGGAAATTGCAGCAGAAGACCCAAGAGCAAATATGAAAGGGAAAAATGATTAAATAGAAAGAATTTGCTAGATAAAAAAGCATATCCCTATCAGCTCTAATTCTGATAAGAAAATACCCTATTGTTATTGGATGACTTAATGAACATTACATTCTTGAGAAAAAAAAAGTTATACAGATACTCTTAGTTTAACCACCAAGTTATATTTCTGTGACTAAGTTGTTAAATGAATTGGTTCCTAAGTGAGGAATTGTATATAGTACTGTACATACCTTACAATATTCAGAACAAAGAAATGGTCAAAGGAAACGCCAACTTGTTGACTTTGATTTTATTTGCATAACTCTTAACATCCAGTACTGTTATGTATAACAGAACATAAAATGACAGCACTACATGGTACTATCAGCAAAAAATTAGAGTACTGTATAAACAAGGTATACTGTGCAAAAAAGGATGTTGAGGCTCTATAAACAAAATGCACAGAACTGTATTTAAAAAATTGGTTGAAAGTCTGAGCGGTGGGTTGTCAGTCCAAACAGCACGCCTAACAGTCATTAAACAGGTAAGTTGTTAAACGAGGAACATCTGTAAAGATGAACAGAATAGAAAAGAGGACACAGAAACAAACCCACACAACTACAACCATCTGATTCTGGACAAAGGAGCTAAAAGTACATGTTGAAGAAAAGATAGCCTCTTCAACAAATAGAGCTGGGCAAACTGGTTATCCATATGTAGTATTTTGAAACTAGATACCCCTCTATCATTCTGTACAAAAATCAATTCAAAATAGATCAAAGATCTAGATATAAAACCCAAAGCACTGAGACTGTTAAAACATAGGGGAAACATTTGAACCTATACGCAATAGGTAAAGACTTCCTGAATAGGACTCCAACAGCAGATATGCACATATGGCTGTATGTATACACATGTATATATTCCCCTCTTTGTTCTCTAATTCAATGCCTTAGACATATTGAGGTTTTGATTAATTTTTAGTAATACCATGATCCTGGACCTTTATATAACATACATGCTATAGTTTAAATCTTGACTTTCTCCCAAAAGCCCATGTGTTAAATTCTTGGTCCTCAGCCCATGGTGTCATTTGGAAGTGGCAGAACCTTTAGGAGGTAGGGCCCAGCAAGAGGTCTTTGGATCACAGGAGCAGTGCCTTTGAAGGGAACTGTGGGACCCTTGTCTCTTCCTCTTCCTCTCTTTCTCAAATAACCATGAGGTGAATGGTTTTGTCATACATTGTTGCCATAATGTGCTGTCTTGCCACAGGCCCAAAGCAACAGGGCCAATTAATCATGGACTGTAACCTCCATATTAATAAACCTTTGCTCTTTTTAAGTTTATATAGCTTAGCTATTTATTACAGTAACAGAAAACAAACACAACAGACATACCTATCTCTGACTCCTTGTCGCTTTGCTGACTAAGGTAACCGAATGATTGTGGACAGGTCACTTCACCTGAAGTTTTTCCTCACATGGTGGTGATAACAATATCCTCACAGAGCTTTCAGCAGTCTTTACTGATGGCAGTTTTTAATATTTCCATCTTTTCTCTTTCCTGAATTGTCCTATTTCTGCTATCATGTGGTTGAGTGGCAATTTTCCAATTGTGCGGTTTCGTCAGTTTATCCTAGAATGTGACCAGCCCTTGGAATGAGCAGGGGACTAGTAACAGGCCAGGTATGTAATAGGCACTCTATAGTCACTCTTATTAACTACTATAATCACTTTAAAGTACTGTCACATAAACCACTTAAATGAATTCAAATGATATAAGACTAAAGTTTTGATAAATTTTTAAAATCTAGCAGCCCTGTAGTCCTTCAGTTTTTCTATCATGTAGAAGATGAATTGCTAATAATCTCACAAATTTAAGAAGTTATTTAAGCAATTCAGAAATGCCATTACAGTATTTTACCATAGCTTTGAAATTATCTAATGATACATAATAAATTGTTCCAAATCCAGCAGCTAAAAAGTAACATTTAATTGTCTCAAATACTTTCTGTGAGCCAGGAATGGTTGCTGCTATAGCTGTGTGGAGTTTCTTGTGGGCTTGGCTTTTTAAAATTTTATTTATTCATTTTTTCCAATTCTGGGGATGGGGTCCAGGATCTTGTATGCTGTACCGCCTATCTACACTCCCAGCCCCAGCTGGGTGGCTTTGACTGAGTCATGCAGTTGCAGTCAAACTATTGGCCTCACCTACAGTTGTCTCAGGGACTGAAACATCTGCTTCCAGGAAGACTGACTTGGTTATAGGAAGATCTCAATTCCTCCCAAGGGGTTGACTAAAGAAAGGTCTAGTTTGTTGCTACATGGGCTCCTCCATAGATTATCTCAGTGTCTGCAGGACATGTTAGCTTCCAGACCAAAGACAAGGTTTGTTTTGCTTTGTTTTGTACGGAGATCAAACTCAGAACCTTGCGCTTTTTAGGCAGGGCGCGGCAACACTGCTAAAGCCCCAGCCCAAGACCCGGTGTTTTTTATGACCCAATCTCACCATGATGCACTTTAGCTTTTTGTATCAGTCTCACAGACCAACACTGCCACTGTGTGGGCGGGGACTACACAAGAGTGTGAATACTAGGAATCATTACAAATCGCTTTAGAGGTCAGTTATATCCCACTGCTATCATGACCAGTTGAAATTAGGATTTTTGTTTTTTCTCGTGCTGGGGGTGGAACTTGGGTCCTTGAGCATGCTAGGCAAGTCCTTTACCACAGAACTACATCCCACCCCATTTTCTTTTCATCTCTTCATTTCTCTCAGTTCATTTTGAGACAGGATCTTGCTAAACTTCCAAGGGTGAGCTCGAATTTATGCTCCTCTTGCCTCAGCCTCCAGAGTATCTGGCATTACGGCGACATTACTGCGCCCGTGAAATTAGGATCTTTTAAAAAAGCTATTTTCATAGGAAAAAGCAACCATCTCTAGATATGTTCCAATGCTTGTGATATGCAGAGCACTGCTTTAGGTGGAATTCAAGGCAGGACTCCAGTGAATGCTGTCGGTACCCTGACACTTCCTCTGGACACTCATTACCCTCCTCTGCAGACTGCTGGCATCTCACTGTACGCACCTACAAGACTATCCGAGACCAGGCTAAGCTTTAATGCCCGAAGAGTGGCCCTTAAACAATAAGGGACGGGCGATGGAGCATACTTAAGTCAGCTTCATTAGGCTTTGAGTGGGACACTGGTGGTGATTTCTAGGCAGTCTTCCAGAGTTCTCAAGAAGACTGAGCTCCTACTGTTCTTAGGGTAATTTGCTCATTGGTACTCTCTATTGATTTCCATCCTTCTCGTTTCACCTGCCAGATAGACTGCTTGCATTCATATTTTTGTCTCAGATCGGATTCTGGGGCCAGGCACTTAAGATAATGACCCAGGTTTCAACATATTTTCAGTAAAAGCCTAAGAACTTTCCACTCTGGTCCCTCCGTTTGCCTTGCCCCTTCCTCGTGGCTTGGCCCTCTCATTAAGCAGAGCTGGTCTTAAGAGTCAGTCATGTCACTGCTCTCCAATTCCGGTTCTGCCCCTGAAAAATTTCATCTTGCCATATGGGAGCTCCTCTTAGGAGATGGCCTCGCCTGTTTCGCGTAAGAAGCCGTGGAAATGCATATGACTACCTTCACTCCGTGGGCTTCTGGAGACAAAAAAAACCCACTTCAGTTTCGAAGTCAGGCTTCTGCATATTGTTCGCACGAAGTTTAGGCTTCTGAGGCGCTAAAAACAGCGACAACGACGACAACTGAGTTTATGTTTCCTGGGGCACTTGCTTCACCCAGTCTTAAAATAGCGAATTCCGCCTTGGTGTAGCAAAGGATTTGGTCATTCGTTATACGGCAAAGTTTTAAACATGGCCGCTCCCATCAAGTGATCATCTAGCGGGCGCGGCCATCATACCTCTCACTGAACTTCTGAAACCCCAGAATCCTGTTCTCTGAAAGGGTGCCTGGTGGCCGCCAAGCCTCAAAGTCGTGACTGAGTCTGCGCGCCGGCTCCTCGAGTTGGGAAGAGCTTGTACTGCGATGAGGCAGCTTGATAAGGAGATCTATTTCGGATTAGAGGCACTGATCCTGAGTAAACGGGAATGATTAGAGAAAGTAAAGCTTTAATCTGTGCAAGATGGTGATGGAGGACTACGGTGGCCTGACTGAGGTAGCTATGGGTACCCGTAAGGGTCAAGACAAGAGAACTGAAGTGTTAAGTGATTTGGCTCCTGAGCTTCCTTGGCGCTCGGCATCGGCGGACACGGAGGTTTGTGGGAATCAGTGTCGGGGACTCTGTGGAGACAGGTTGGGAATGTCTTGGAATTAATAAACGAGGATTCTGTGGAATGTCTTGATTGGCGGGGTACTGGCAGTATGTTCTTCATGGATATGAGGCCAAGTGGGATTTTTCGAAGGCACTCTGAGCTCATTGAACCTCAGTGATCGAAAGCCTGAGAGGGTCAGTGATTGGAAGTTCTAACTTCTGTGGGTAATAATACCGTGGTTACTGGAATTGATGATTGTGGAAACTTTGGGGTTCCATGATGAGAGGGTCAGTGGGGGTCAATGTGTGAAGACGTGCTTTTGGACATTAGTGATTGAGACTTCCTTAGATCATTGATGGGGGATCCGAAGGTATTCATGATTGAACTTTTGTACATAAGGGAATGGGGTATGGAGAGATCACAGCGGGTCTCTGATTAGAGCTGTCAGTGTGGGAACAGGTGGGACTGTGCGACCAGCTATTGGTTTCCAGTCATTGGAATATCGCTGGAGATTAGCGCAGGTTCAGGACTGATCTGTCTAATATACCGTTTGGCAGTCAGATTGTGTCAGTGAACTTTGTAGTTACTGGCCGGTGGTTTTCTGTGGTTAGATTGGGACATATCTGGATATCGGTGACTGTAAGAAACTCTGGACTTTGGATATTTGGGGGATTGTGATTGGAGACACGATGTATGTCCGTCATTAGGAGGATTATGGGGGTTGCTGTTGAGGCTTGTGAAATTCAAAGGCTGAGCACAGGCAAATCCAGGATTTGAGGCTGGAAGCCCATATAATGGATAAACATTTTATTGATGTGACACTCCACAGCTGAGAAGCCAGTTCCATCCACTCCCTTTTGACCAAGAGCCACCTCAAAACTCTTTTGAAACCCCCTCTTTTTAAAATAGTTTCCCACAGTTGGGCTGGGGATTTAGCTCAGTGCCTACCGGGCAAGGTGAGGTCCTGAGTTTGATCCCTGGTACAAAAAAAAAAAAAAAATTCCCCACAATAATGAAAATACTTTCAAAGGATTAAGTATTAAGCTTATTAAAGTAACATGTTATTAAAGATGTAGTTTCTTTTGCTCTTGTCAGGAATCTAATGCATATTTCTTCTCATATTTCCTTCAGGGTTCTTTCTGGCAAAGGCAATGACATACCCATCTGTGACCTCATCCCAAAAATGAACCTAGTTTCTTAGTCCATGGCAACCAGGATGCATGTGACCTTACCTATGGTTAGAAAACAGAAAGTTTACTGAGTAAGTACCTAAGCTGATAATGTAGGATTTGACTGAAAAAGCAAATTGAGTTTGGAAGATATTTTTATCTAGGCTACACTTAAAAATAAATTATCAAAGGAAAAGAAACTAAATTTGGAAGTCACTGTGTTCTAAGAGCCATTGCTTTATCTATTTTGTTTTGCAGTATTGGGGATTAAACGAAGGGCCTTCACACTGAGCTACATCCCCAGCCATTTTAAAATTTTTTATTTTGAAACAGGTCTTGCTAAGTCACTAAATTACCCAGGCTGGGCTTGAACTTGTGATTCTTCTGCTTTATCCTTCCAGAGTACTGGGATCATAGGCATGCATACTACACCTGGCTTGTCCTGTAGTTTTTAGGCATATTTGACCTCCATGAGTCAGTTCCTTATAAAACCTTTGAGATTTAAGATGCATGCAAAAAATACACATATACATACAGCTCAATGTGGATAATACACTCAAATCAGAAAATAGCATTTGTAGCATGCTGAAATCCCCTGTGGTGTGCCCTTCCAGTCACCCTGCCAAAGGGAACTGTCCTTCCAACTTCTAATATCACAGATGGGCTATTTAATTAAAAAAAAATTTTTTTTGGACAGTATCTCACTTTGTAGTTCAGGTTGGACTTGAACTCACTATGTAGCCCAGGCTAGCCTCGAACTCAATGGTGATCCTTTTGCCTGAGCCTCCCTATTACTGGAACTATAGGTGTGTGCCATTACAAACACCTTGATCTTGCCTGTTTTTGAACTCTAATATAAAGGAACATTCATGGAGGTAGGGTACAGGAAGGGTAGAGGCAAAATGTGGGTCTATTTGAACAAGAGTTTTAAAGTTTCAATTGAGAGTATTTATTTTATTTTTAAAACATACATTTTTCTAGATTATTAAATATTTTTTAAAAAGTTGATATATACACATAGTTAAATATGCTTATTTTAAGGGTAAAGGAATTTTTATATCACAGAATCAAGTAACCACCACCAATATCGGGATATATATCATTTCTACCAACTTGAAGGCTTCTTTACTGGTTAGTACCCACTGCCGCTATAGGGGTACCTGGGACTGATACTGTACAGTGGAGTAGTTTTGTATATTTTAAAAATTATTGTTATTATTTTGGTTTTTGAGACAGGGTCTCACTATGTAGTTCACTTTGGCCTTGAGCTCACTATGTAGCTCAAGCTGGCCTCAAATAACAATCCACCTGTCTCAGCCTCCTAAGTGCTAGGATTACAGTCCTGTGCCTCCATGGCCATATCTTAAAATTATTTTGTCACTGACACATAAGAATTGTATATATATATAAAAAATGTATATATTTATGGGATACAATGTGATATTTCAATACATAAATATTGTGTAATAATCAAATCAGGGTAATTACCTAGCATCTCAGATATTTATCATTTCTTTGTGGTAAGATCTTTCAGTGTGTCCTCTGGGAATTTGGAAATACATAATAAATTGTTAACTATAATCACCCTTCTATGCACCAATACAGCAGAACTTATTTCTCCTGTCTACTTGTAACTTTGTACCCCATTGACCAACTTTCCCTTCTCCCCTCTTCTTGCCCCTCCCCAGACTCTGGTATCGACTATTCTATTCTCTACTTCCAGGACATCAACTTTTTTGGATTCTTTATATGTGTAAGATCATATAGTATTTGTCTTTGTTTGTCTGGTTTATTTTACATAATATAAGTGTCCTTCAGGTTCATCTATTTTGTTGTAAATGGCAGGATTTCATCCCTTCTTATGGTTGAATCTTATTCCATTGTATATGCATACTATATTTTCTTTATCCATTCATCTGTTTTTGGACATTTGTTGATTCCAAATCTTAGCTATTGTGAATAATGCTGCTGCTGTAAATATGGGCGTACAGATAACTCTTTGACCTACTGATTTTGTTTCCTTTGGTTATATACTCAGTAATGGAATTTTGGGGTTGTTTTGTCTGTTTTTGAATTTGAATTGAATCATAAATTCAATATATATTGAATTTTATATTACTGAAGTTGAATCTGTACAGTAAATAATCTGAAGCCCAAGGATACCTGATATTGCCTGTTTTGTTACTCCCTCTGAAAGCCAAAAACATGAACAGTGAAGTAGATCTTGAGGATTTTGGGTTTAATGTCCTGTTATGAAGTTGACTAGTTATGGTAGCCTCTTCTCAGTGGGTAGTTTGGAGGAGATTTCAGAGTTCCTTGGTCAAAATCTTTTGTCTTGGGGCCAGGGATTTAGCTCAGTGGCACCACACCTGCCTTGAAAGCGCAAGCTCCTGAGGTCCTGAGTTTGATCCTTGGTACTGCCCACGTGCACCCCCCCCCCCAATCTCTTGTCTTTTAGAGACTGACCATTAGCTGCAGAGACTTGAATAAGACAGCATGAAAAAGAGCTGTTAGGGTTGGATGCTGAGGGGGCAAGGCATAATGATTAAACAAATGCTACATGTTCCAAGAGGGTCTTTTGCCAGGATTCTGGGGGATGATAGATTTACTCTAAGGTAAAGAAGACATATCTGTCCCTCATATCCCAGCTGACCTATCTGCTAAAGCAGCAAACCTGCTCCTTCAGCTTGTAGGTCTTCCATCTTGCTCATCTGCCTGCAAACATAAGAGGTTTTTGTTTTGTTTTTTAAAATGTCAGACTTAGGAAAGTTACAAGAACAGTACAAATATTCTTGTTACATCCTTTACCCAAATTCTGCAGTGATTAACATTTTGCTTATTCTGTGCCAATAATTTTTTCTCTGTATATGTATGAACATATTAATTTTTTGAACCATGTGATAGTGAATTGTTGACATGATCTTTACTGTCATATATATTCCCTAAGTACAAGGATATTTTCTTCCATATAATTATTGAAAGCAGGAAAGTTCATATTAAAATTATACTATCTAGTGACAGACCTCATTTAGATTTCTCCACTTTTCCCAGTAATGTCCTTTATTGAAATTCTTTTCTTTGGTTCAGGAGTCTAATCCAGGATTACATGTTGCATTTAGTTGTCATATTTTTTTTTAGACTTCTTTAATTTGGAATATTTTCTTAGTCATTTTTAAACCTTTTTTGACCATGATATTTCTGAGGAATACAGGCCAGTTATATTTTATAAGTTGTCCCTAAATTTGAGTTTTCCTGATTTTTCTTCATAACTGAGAGTCATGTTGTACATCTTTGGCAGGAATAGCAAAAGTGATACTGCTGTGTCCTATCCAATGTTCCACATCAGGTTCATGATATTGGCTTGTCACATTAATGATGATGTAAGCTTTGAGCATTTGGTTAAGGTTATGTCCATAAGTGTTTTCCACTATAAAGTTTTATTAATAAATATCTTGTGGAGAGATATTTTGGGGCTTTGCAAGTAATCTCAAACTTTCATCCACTAGTGTTATGATTCTTTTTTTTTTTTTTTTTTCGGTACTGGGGATCAAACTCAGGACCTTGCATTTGCCAGGCAGATATGGTGCCACTGGACTACATCCTGGCCCTCATTAATAATTCTTGCCTAAATTAATTACTACTATTATGGCTGCCAAATACTGATTTTCCTAATTGCAGCATTCATTCTACATTATTGTAGAAGCTTTCCCTTATCCTCGCTCTATATATCAGTATAAATATAATGGTATGTCCTTTTTACGTATAAAACAGGGAGGCACATTGGAAACTTATAAAACTGTTTAAAATATTGAGTTAGACTATAAGTCAAAGCTCAGACCTTCTGAATCATAAAGAAAGCATCTTGGGAGACAGGCTAGTTACAGAGAAAGAGTTGTGACATCATGTCCATTCGTAGACAAGAATTCCCGAGGTTCAACTCTAGGCCTAACAGATTTCTGTTGTGTTCTCAGAATGAGGGTCTGGAAGCCAGAGTGGAACAAGACATGAACTGTCAGAAATGTGGTAAAATTGTCAGAACCACATGAAAGGAGCCATACATGGACATGGATTTGTTTATTCTATGACAGTCAACCACATTACATTTCTTTTCTTTTTTTTTTCCAGTGCTAGGGGTTGAACCCAGGACCTCATTCATGCAAAGCTAGTGCTCGACCACTGAGCTACACTCCCAGCCCATGTTATATATTAAAAACCAAGATGGAAAAGATTAGGTAAAATTATATGTGACATGTCTTCAATTAACACTGAATTGACTATGGATGATTTTCTATGGTTTTTAGTTTGTCTTGATGAAACATTCAATCAAGGAAGTTAGAAGAATCAATAAATAAGGAGAAATTAATATGCTAAAAAGAAAATCTGACAGATTTGATTTTTTAAAATCAGTAAACTATTAGTAAATCATATCAAGTCAGTAGGAAATCAGCAAATAGACTAGGAATTCAAAAAAGGGAAATAACTGTATAATTAAACAGTATTTTTAGCCAGACACAATAGCACATGTAGTCCTAGCAACTCCTGAAGCTGAGGCAAGAGGATCGCTTGAGCCCAAGAGTTTAAGGCCAGCCTGGGCAGCATAGTGAGACCTCATCTCAAATAAATAAAACCCCACAATATTTGTATAAAACTTTATATTAAATTGTTTCAAAATAGCCGTGCAAAAGATGATTTTCTTTGATTATATGGGTATGCTAAAGATCCTTAAGAAATAAAGAAAAATAAGCCGGGCATGGTGGTGCACACCTGTAATCCCAGCACTTGGGAGGCTGAGGCAGTAGGATTGTCGTGAGTTCAAGGCCAGCCTGACCTACATAGTGAGACCCTGTCTCAAACAAACAAACAAACAAACAAAGAAATAAAGAAAAATAAAAGATGAACTGTGAAAGCTTGAAATACTCAAAAAGATTTCCATATGCCATCTCCTTCTTGCTCCTTTTTCTCTTCCAGCCCACAAAGACACCACTATGTTTAGTTTAATTGGTGATTCCTTACATGTGAAGTGACTTCTAAATAACATGTACTTACTTCTTCAAATAGTTAAACTTTTCTGGAGAATTTACAAAGGAGGGGACTGATATCATCTTAAAAAAGAAAAGCTGGTATTGTTACATTGCTTCCATAAACTAGATATTGTGGCCTGGCAAAAGAAAGCTTTATGAATGTGTATGCAAAATCCTAAAAGAAACTTAACATTGAAATAATGCATTATGATCAAGAGAAAATTTATCCTAAAGTGTAAGTTTAATATTATTTAAAGAATTTATTAATGAATTTCACCGTATTAGTAAGGCCATGGGAAAATACTATACAGTTATCTCATAAATGGCAATTTGATAAAATTCAACATCTGTTCTGGGATTATTGTTATTATTTTAGGTTTTGGGGTGGTTTTTTTGGTTTTTGGGATATTTTTGGTTTTTTGAGACAGGGTCTCACTATGTAGTTTGGTCTGGTCTTGAACTCACTATGTAGCCCAGGCTGGCCTTGAACACGTAGCAATCCTCCTGCCTCAGCCTCCTGAGTACTAGGATCACAGGCATGTACCACCAAGCCCAGCTATTTTGCCTTTTTGAGACATGGTCTCACTATGTAGTTTAGGCAGGCCTTGAACTCACTGTGTAGACTAGGCTGGCCTTGAACTAGAAGTGATTCTCCCTGCCTCAGCCTCTCTACTGCTGGGATTACAAGTGTGTGCCACCATGCCTGGCTTTGAATTATTTTTTTAGAAAGCAATAGTAAAGTAGGACTAAGTGGTTACTTTTTAACATAAAATCTGTATTGCAAATTGAAAGTCAATAACAGGTTTAATGGCAAAACTCTGTAAGCCTTCCCATTCAAGTGAGCAGTTTCTAATCTAGCATAGTGGCACACACCTGTAATCCCAGCACTCTGGAAGGCTGAAGCAGGAGGATTTCAAGTTCAAGCTCATCTTGGGCAACTTAGCAACTTATGTAGAGAGACCCTGTCTTAAAAAAAGGAGCAGAGGGGACAATTTGTCCCTATTATTATTTGCTTTTTTCTAGAGTGCTAGCCAGCACATTTAATCATGGAGTGAGATAAGAAGATAAATATTTGTTTGGGAAAAAAGCTTTTAAGTATTTGTGGATGAAATAATTGTACACTCCCAAAGGTCAAGAGGATTAACTCTAAAAACATTGTAGTTAAGAAAGTTAAACTGGGCATAGCATAAGACTGTAGCCCCATACCAGGGTACCTAGGAGGAAGATCACTTGAGCACAGGATCAAAGAAAGTTTAGTAAGGTGGCTGGTGAAAAATGAATATGCGGGCTGGGGATATAGCTCAGTGGCAGATTGCACTTGCCCATCATGAACAATTACTTGGGTTCTATTGGAACATCACCAGAAGAACAAAAAAAGGAATATGGATGGAAAATTCTTCTACTCCCATTAGTAATTAAGTGAAAAAATTATGCCATTTAGAATAACAGCTAAGAATTCAATTGACTATCTAGTAAATATAAAAAGGATGTTGGAATACCCATAAGAAACAAAATATAAAATTGATTTTAGATGTTTAGATAAAACTTTAATAAATGGAGAAATCTTATTGTAAGATTGGAAGGCTCAGTGTCTTTCAATATTGTCCACATTTTCTTACATAAATGGACAGATTTGATGCAATGTCAAGAAACATCTATTTAGGAATTTTTTTCAAATTATAACAGAAACATTTTATAGTTAAATTGAAGATGAAACATTTAAGGATAGCCAGGCCTTTTTTTTTTTTGCAAAAAATAAATAATGAGAGATAACATGCCAGACAAAATTTTAAAACATGCAGATTCAAGAGACAAAGGGTGTGATCCAAGAGGAAGAATAAACTGAGGAAGAAAATACTGAGTTTTATGGGTGGCAAGGAGAGATTTGGTTTTAAATTTGTGACTGCGGAACTAGGGATGTATCTCAGTGGTAGAGCACATGCTTAATATGTGTGAGGTCCTGTGTTCAATTCCCGGTATCACAAATGATGATGATGATGATGATATTTGTGAAAGAGAACATTTAGATGATGATATCTAGTATATGGTAACGTGGCTTTTGAGTTGATGATTAGAGTGTTATGAATCACAATTATGAGATTGATGACTGCAGTGCTGCTGTTTGAATGACTAATTGCCTGGTACTACTGCTTACCAAGATTTCAAGATGGACTCACCCCTCACCCTTTGGTACTGAGGAGTGAACTCAGGGCCATTGCACTGAGCTACATCCCCTGTCCTTTTTATTTTTTTTATTTTGCCTTCCAATTCTTTTTCTCAAAGAAAGTAATGATATTTTAACAGATTTAGACTTACATAATTTTATTAATGGACTCATGCTTTCACATTATATGTTAAACCCCACATTTCCTACTTTGATATGAATCACAAATGCTCTTCTAAGTCAGTGAGTATACTTTTCGATTATTTTTTCTGTGTTTTGGTGTAAGTGTGTGGTACGGAGAATTGAACCCAGCACCTCCACATTCAGCTGCATCATCACCCCTTCCCCCTTTTTGAGACAGAGTCTTGCTGAGTTGCTGAGTTATCCAGGCTGGGCTCAATCTCAACATCCTCCTGCCTCAGTGTCCCAGAGTGCTGGATAGCATAGTCCCACACCACCACACCCAGCTTCTGTCACTATTTCTAATGTCTACCTTGTGTTCCGTTCTGTGGCTTACCATTAACAGTGAGCCTATCTTTTAATTACTGAAGTATTTTCTTGCTTCTAGTTGTTTTGCTTTTATAAACAAAACTAAGATGAAAATTCTTGTACCTTCATTTTTTTTTTTCCCATTAGACCAATTAGTTCTTTAGGATATGTTACTGGATGTTGAAGAGTAGTTTACAAGATGTAGACACTTTTTTTTTTTGGTACCAGGGATAGAACTCAGGACCTTGTACTTGCGAGGCAGGCGCAGCACCACTGAGCTAAATCCCCAGTCCTAAAATGCACATTCTTAAAATGGTGTTATAAATAACCTTTAGAAAGTTTGAATTTACTTTTCTATTGTCAGTATAGGAGGTGTTATCTATCTGAGCCAATCTCATAAGCCAAAAAGGCCAATATTTTTATAATATGTGAAAAGAACTTTGTTAAGAATGGTACTGTCGGGCCGGGGATTTAGCTCAATGGCTCCAGCACCTGCCTCGCAAGTACAAGGTCCTGAGTTTGATCCTTGGTACCAAAAAAAAAAAAAAAGAATGGTACTGTCTTAGTTACATTTCTTGTTGCTGGGACAAAACATCTGACACCCACAAGTTCAAGGAGGAAAGGTTTATTTCGCCTCATAGTTTGTAGGGGTTTCAGTCCACAGTCAGCTGGCTCTAAGGCAGGGTGGCATGACAGAGGGGCACTGCAGAGGAGAAACAGTCCATAGCAGGGTAGGTAGAAAGCAGCAATGAGCAGCAAGCCTGCCTTCCTTCTTTTTCCTTATTTTTCTTTCAGGCTATAAGCCTGTGGGTTGATGCTACCCACACCCAGGGTGGAGCTTCCTATTATCCACACCCAGAACTATGCTAAAACAATCAGTGGACTAATCTAGTCCTATACACCCCTTTTAAAAAAATGGATTTCATTATTTATTTAGATGTTTAAGCTCTTACACTAAGTTTTTACAAGCTGATGAACACTGACAAATTATTTCTCCCACAGAACTATAACCACACATTTCCAGACATTACAAATATATGGTTGAACTAACATTAATACACATCACTATTTTTATCAATTACATAATAAAACCAATTATCAAGTATCCAAATATTAAGTTATACAGCTCAAAAGGCATATAAAATATTTGATGTCTGCTCCATTCAGTAGTAGAAATTCACTTCTGTTTTTTGCAAGAGGTTGGGAAGAGAAAGAAAAAAAATCACACTTCAAACAAAAATAAGTTGGTAAACAACTAATAAGTATGGAAAAAAATACAAGAATTTCAGAAATTTTATGATTAAGAATTGTTCTAGCTACAATAGCAAAGCATCTATGCATTTAAAAAAATATTTACTAAGTTAAAGAGCATATTCTACATGTTCCGCACAAGACAACGGCAACATTTTACTGAAAATATTGAATAGCCCACTCCTACTCTTTTTCAGGCCCTCCCTGTTAAGTTGCACCTTGGAGTGCAAGCATTAAATTAACTGTCAGGCTTTTTTGTCTGAGACATTAAAGACATGTGCTTCTGTAATAATGTAGATTTTCAAAATGGAGGTTTCCCAGAACAGCACAAAATAAAAGACTTGTAGAAAGACATTAAGTAATCACCGTAAGACTTGGTAATAATCAAAAAGAATGATCAATGTTTAAGCAAACCTGATGCATACTGGTATGAGTATGAGATGTAAACATAAAGTGAGCAGGCAAATAGCCACAGGCCCTACCTTGTTTGAAATGACTGAAGGAATAAACCACAGGTCTAGTGTGTTCTTAGTTCCTGGAATTTTGGTTCTATATGATACTAAAAATATAAGAGTATTGTGCTGGGTATTTTGGCACCTAATCTCTCTAAATTTCTTACGTGTCATTAAGATTTTGGCATGGGAATAGCCTTAAAGACATAACTCAATACTGCATGATTTCAGGGAAGTCAATTGGTACAAATGATAAGCACAATTTAAATGCTGAACAGTAAGAATCTTGTAGTAATTGTCCAAATACATTGATCATAACCCAAACTCAGAGGTTACAATTCTGTTAAGCTTGTGTGTAGCCTGTATAACTGCTTTGCAACGCTCCTACAGAAGCTTCCTTAGACTCATTCACCCAGCTAACAAACACATGGGCTAATCTGTATGACAGTCTGGTCCTGCCTCAAGCTGCACGTCCAAGGGAGTCGCATCAGGCACCCCAGTTTTATTGCATGCAACAGTTGTTCCTGTGACCGTTGGAGTCTTTGAAGCGCAGCCGCATTTTAGGATGATACTTCTCCAGATATAAGAGTTGTTTGCTGTTAAAAGCTCCACACTGCTTTTGTCTTATGAACTGTACTGCATCTTCATATCTCATTCCACCTTCAATTAATGCTAGGGCAACAAGCACTGGAGCTCTCCCAAGGCCTGCAACCCAATGGACAGCAATACAACAACTAGGTTCTTCACAAAACTTAATTTTTACAAGAGTAACCAGTCATCAACAATCTGGTTGGACAGTGGTGCACCATCATCAAAAGGCCAATCAAAAACATGGATGCCTTCCTTCTCCACAAGAGTAGTGTCATACATTGCTTCACATACTCTTACTATTTTGGTAACTCCATACTTCTTAAGTTCCTCTATAAACTTGTTTAAGATTGCATTGGTTGGATTGTGTGCAATGAGGAATCTCATGCTCTTGTATGTGACTTTCACAGGAGCTGGGCCATGTTAATTTAGTTAAAAAACACTTAAGAGGATTATGAAAGATTTTAAAACTTGAATAGAAATGATGCAAGAAACTGAAGTCTACTTCATTATACTCCACTTGAACTTCTCAGTGCTTTGAGTATGGCGTTGGGAGTACTGGGAAATGAAATGAACCTCCTAACAAGAAGCAGCAATCCTTCGATCCGGTAATACTGAGGCAAGAGAAAGGAAGTGCACTAAGGTTTACCCCATTCAGGTCAGAACTCTTTAAAATGTTCTATGATTTCAATTCACCACTTCTGTGTCCAGGTGAGCCTCTCTCACAGGGGCTTCTTGGTGGAGCAGTAATGGATCTCTACAGTTCACTTGTCTACGTAGAGATCGTGTTGTACCTGGCAGTATTCTCCACTGTCCTTCAGAAACTCCATAAATGTGTGACCAAGAACTGAGGAATATGTCTACTCATTGAAGATTGTGGCCTAATCATACAGCTGGTTCTGAGGTGGTCGCGAGGTGGACGTTGGCAGCAGCGGGGGCACCAGGTGACCATGCACCGAGCGGGCAAGAGAGTGTCGTGGACCAGCGCAGCCAGGCAGCCAGGCAGCCAATACTTGTGCTGGGCCTAGTCCTATACACCCTTAATCCCAGTATTACACACCCATGATCCAGCCACCTCTTGAAGCCCCACCTATGAGCTCATGAGGCTTTGGGGGAACACCTAGATATGATCTATAACAGCTACCAAAAGCAGAAACTCCAAGGGGGAAAATTAACAAGTTGGCTATTTTTAAAACTCAAAATGATCTGTTTAATTTTTGAAAATTTGTAAGCCCAGTTTAAAGAAAAATGCCAAATGTCAAATATGTCAAAATGTCATATATGTCAAGTAGCCTCAAATGAAAAGAGCACTTATACATTTTTAAAAATGAATACTTCAGTAGAGACATGGGTTAATAGCATAAACAGAATATTAACAAGTTGGCTATTTTTAAAACTCAAAATGATCTGTTTAATTTTTGAAAATTTGTAAGCCCAGTTTAAAGAAAAATGCCAAATGTCACATA
>NW_004624794.1:10909455-10945446 GCF_000247695.1 Heterocephalus glaber | reverse complement strand
TATGAAGAAAGTATCTTTTTTTCCCTCATTATATGTCAAAGAATGGTGAAATAAAATAGATGACATGGTAACCAAGAAACTGAGACAGGAAATAACACAGGATATTATAGACCAGTAAATGGTAGAGCCTGCATTTGAACCCAGGTTGTCTGGCTCCTGAGTCTCTGATAGCATCCTCCTATTTTCATAGTCAAGGAAACAGGCTTAGAGAGGTAAAACATCTGACTGAGATTTTCTCAGTCAGAAGAACTGGCTTGGCTTCAGACTTAATGTCTGTCACTCCCAGGCTCAGAGTATTTCCAGAAGATTCCCTTACCTCAAACTCAGAGCAGTGGTGTCTCCTACAGAAGCCTCTTCAGACTCCCACCCCTGGCTCCAGTAGTATCTGGGAAGGCCAGTCAGATGATACTAATCATGGATCTGTGTATCTTCAGGTTGCCTGGGTAACCTGCAGACCTTTGGATCCTGTCACTTTACTGGATAGTAGGGTTCTATAGCTTCTCAGAACCATAAGACCTTTGTCACATCTATAGAAGGCCCTGCCAGGGGCTGAAGATGAAAGAAACTAGTGAGAGATGGAACTCTGAGGGTTTAACAGGCCAGGTAAAAGACTCCCTGTGGTCTAGAAGAAGGAAACTTGGGACAAGAATCCTTTTATGAAAAATCCTGGGTGAAGTTCACCCAGGTCCCAGTCTCCTTCCAGAGCAAAGACTGCCAGGTAAGAAGAAGCAGCAGCATCCTTGAGCCAGAAGCTGAGCAACACCCAGCTTGAGGATGTCACTCCTTCCAGGGATTCTCCGTGATTCTCCATGATGGGAGAAGAGTTGGGCCCAAGATCAAGGGCGACAGTAAAGGAGAGGCAAAGGAGAACACAGTCTCATTGTAGATGTGGTAAGCGTGTTCTTTGGGGGTAAGGGGACATCTGTCTCTGACTCAGTACATTCTACCATCTTGCAGGATAGGATGTGGCCAACCCACTGCCTTATTCTTGCCAGTCCTTTCTAGACTTATCTGCTCCCTTGTCATTTTTACCACTTCACTTGACCTCTGGAAATATGAGAAATTCATTCCATCATGATCCAGGGGTAGAAAGGCCCCTAAATTCTCAGAATGTTAGTGGCAATAAGATCTATGGACCTACTGTCTATAGATTTTTAAAAACTTTTTAACTCAGAAAACTTATAAGAATATTACTGTGGGGGCTGGGGATTTAGCTCAGTGGTTTGGCCACCTGCTGTGCAAGTGCAAGGACCCGAGTTCAATCCCTGGTACCAAAAAAAAAAAAAAAAAAAAGAATGTTACTGTGGTCTCCTATTTATCCTTTACCTGTGTTCACCTAGATAGAGCTGTGTGTGTATGTGGTATATGCATGTGTTCTCTGTGTGATAGATGTGATTGTTTTATTATAAATATGTCATTCTTACCCTTTTTCTCAAATAGTTGAGACTAAGTTGCAGATATAATGCTCCTTTACCCATAGTGTGTGGTTCCCAAGAATGAGAATATTTTCCTATATAGCTAGCAGTTTTTAAAATCAAGCAATTAGCACATTTAATATTTCTGTCTAATCCAGTCTGTATTCAGATGTCAACTAATAATGTTATTTTATAGCAATTTTTCTTTTTCCATTCCAGGATCCAACCCAGGATCACATGGTGCTTCTTGCTGAGACATCCCATTAGTCTTTAATCAGGAGTGGTTCCTCATCTTTGTCTTTCATGAAGTTGCCAGTTTTGAAGATCCAGTTATTTCATAGGTCAGTTATTTTGTATAGTGTTGCTTGATATGGGTTTGTCTGATGTTTCCTTCATATTAGATTCAAGTGTGCTTTTGGTGGTAGGAATGCCACAGGAGGGATTTTGTGCCCTCTACTGTTAGTCACATCAGGAGGCACAGTCATATATCTCCTTCCTGGTGATGTTCAATGATCATTTGATTAAGGTAAGGACTTTGAAGTATATCCAGCATAAAGGTAATATTTTTCCTTTTATAATTATCAATATCTTGGGGAAGGTATCTAGATACTATGTAGCTATTTCTCACCAAACTTTCACCAGTAGTTTTAGTATTTGTTCATGCCCCATCTCATTTAAACATGAAAGAAGTGATTTATTTGCCTAGGACAGATCTATTTTTTTTTCTTTTTGGTACCGGGAGATCAAACTCAAGACCTTGTGCTTGCAAGGCAGGCGGCGGCACCACTGAGCTAAATTCCCAGCCCAACTGGGACAGATCTAGATGGTCACAGAGCCAGGGCTAGAACACAGGCCTTTCGTTTGACTATACTCTCATTCAGCTGGAACCCTGAAGTTAAGGACTTCAGACAAAGCTAGGTAACCAAGCCCAATAAAGTGAGGGAGAGAGTGGATTCTCTTAGACAAGGGAGTAGGATTAATTGTGCCAGCCTGCAGGGACCCAGGCCTTTCTTACCAACTCAGCACTTTCAAAATACTCTTCTTCTATTTTCAAGATTCCTGTGGATTCTCTCCTGATGAAAAAAGACAGCATAACAAGCTGGGCATGGTGGTGCGCTTGTGGAATCCCAGCAGTCTGGGAGGCTGAGGCAGGAGGACCACAAGTTTGAGCCTAGCCTGAGCAGTGAGGCCTTGTCTCAAAATTTAAAAATCAAAAAAGGCTGGGGTTGTAGCTCAGTGCAAAGGTCCTGGGTTCAATTCCCAGTACCACCAAAGAAAGAAAGAGAGAGAGAGAGAGAGAGAGAGAGACAGTGAGAGAAAGAGAGAGAGAGAGTAAATTTGTAAATAATTTAGCATGTATGTGAGTGTGTGCACACTCATGTGTGTGTTATAATTATGGATTATTGTAAGAAATATTCTGCCACCTAAATCAAACCACTGTAAACACTTTATTGTATTTTATACCAAAAGTTTTTCTACATATGTATATTTTAAATAATGGAATTATGATTTTTTTCTTTTTTAAAAATTCAGTTACAACTTGCATCAAGAATAGCATTTAGCTTAATGAATTTATCCATATGTATACTCTCATGTACCTACTACCCAGATAACTTACTTTTTTGCCTGGTGGAATACCTTGCCTGATACATTATTTAAGCAAAGAATTATCTGTATTTCATTTAACTTTCAAGAAATCACCTTTATTTCTCCTGTAAAAGCAATGGGAATCCTAAGTAGTTCATCTTAATATGAACACCATTATGATATGTTTATTAGTCTATCTTGTGAACAGAATATTCCTTAGCAAAAGGCACAAGGGATCTCTCTGGAGTGATGGAAATGAATGAAGGACCCTTTGATACTCATGTGATAGTTGGAATAAGCAATTTTAATTTCTCATGCTTATTTGGATTCATTAAAAGTATATGATTAAATAATTTCTATTATCCCAGCAGTGACCAATATTTCTCAACCTCTTCTGGTAACTTTTCTTAGAACTCAGAACTCACCAACTGTATAAGAGAGAAACCTCCATAAATGGTGTGAATATCACTGGTCTCAGAAGAATCTTCTTTGTCCCATAGGAAAAGGACAAGTCTCTTTAAGCAGAAAAGAGACACTAATGTTTTTGCTCTGTATTTTTGTTTTATTTTGGCATTTGTTTGTTTGAGACAAGGTCTCACTATGTTGCCCAGGCTGCCTTTAAACTCTTGGATTTAAGTGATCCTCCTGCCTCAGCTTCATGAGTAGCTGGGACCTTACCTGGCAGTTGCTGTTTTTAAAGGTTGTCGTCATGGAATATTTCTCAATGGGCAAAGCCTGGATCTAGTGGGAATCAGTTGTGGGACTGATTCAGTTTGAACTGTCAACCATTAGGATCACAGCTCAAGAATCCTAATCAGGAGAAAAGCACTCATTATCCACCTTTGCTGAGACGGTTTCCTTGTCCTGGAGTCAATGCTGGTGAAACATATATGTAGGTTTTATTTTGTCGTATCTTCTCTTTCTTTTTCCTTTTTCCTTTCCTTTCTCTTTTACTGAGCTATAAAATACATAGAGCAAAAAGTAAACATCTTAAATGTACAACTTGATGAGTTTTTTTTTTATGAGTTTTAAAAAATATATATACTCTTATAGCCACCACTCAAATCAACATTTCTGTCATCTTAGAACTAGGGTTGGCAAACTACAATTCATGAACCATATCTGGCCTGCCATTTCTTCATGTCTGTTTTATTTATTTGGTGCCTCATGTATGCTAGGCAAATGCTCTACCACTGAGCTATTTTTCATTTTGAGATTCTCACTAAGTTGCCCATGCTGGGATTGAACTTGCAATCTTCTTCCCTCAGTGTCCCTAGCATCTGGGACTGCAAATGGGAACCACCATGTCTGGCTTGTAACGAAAGATTTGTAACACAACCATACTTAATTATTTGCATATAATTAACTGTCTGTGGCTACTTTTGGTCTATGTTCATGGAATTGAGAAGTTTGTTACAAACACCCAAAGGCCCACAAGACCTAATATGTACTGTTTGGTCCAGTAAAGAAAACACTTGCTGACTTCTATCTTAGATGACTCCTTCCTATCCCATCTCAGTTGGTGTCTCTCTTCCTCCTCATATTGGGACTCTGTAACTATAGATTAGGTGTTTTTTTTTGGCACCTGGGATTGAACTCAGGACCCTGGGCTTGTGAGGCGGGCAGCAGAAACACTGAGCTAAATTCCCAGCCCCACTGTAGATTAGTTTTACCTCTTCTAGGACTTGATTGGAATTATACAGTATGTTATTTTTCATTGGAAATGTCTCTGAGATTTTTAGCCACATTGTAGCATAGATATAAGTTCATTTCTATTTATTTATTTTTAATGAATCTATTTATTTATTTTGGTTCTGGGGATTGAACCCAGGGTCTTGCACATGCTAAACACACGCTCTACCTGTAAGCTATACTCCCAGGCCTAGTTCATTCCTTTATTGTTGAATAATATTCCATTGTATGGAAGCATGTCAATTTATCCAGTTCTCTTGGGAAGTTTCTAGTTCAGTTTTAGGTTATTATGGTCAAAAGTGCAATGAACATTTTGTACAAGTCTTGAAGTGGGCAACATACATAAATATCTGTGCTAAGTATCCTGCAGTAGAACTGTTGAAAGAGAATTTTGTGTTCAGCTTTAGTTGCTATGACCAAACAGTTTTCCAAAATGACTAAACCAGTTTGCACTCCCACCAGCTGCATGTGAGAGCTCTGTTGCTCCTGGTTGTGGATTTTCACTTCGAGCCTTTAATCATACACACTGCATTCAGTCTATCAATCTGACAAGTAGTGTTCTTTACTAATATTTTTTTTCAGATTAAGTTTCATAGTTCCTAATACATGGATGTTTTGCAAATATGTAGCCTCCAGTGTTATGATAGTATCTCATTGTAGTACTTTAAGAGATTAATCAGTCAGCTTTTCCATTGCTGGACAAAATGCCTGACACCCACAACCTCAAGGAGGAAAGGTTTATTTGCCTCATGGTATCAGAGATTTCAGTACATGATTAACTGGCTACAAGGCAGGAACATCATGGCAAAGGGTGTGGTGGAGCAGTGCTGCTTAGTTCATGGCATTCGGGAAGCAGAGCAGGGGGATAGTGCCCAAGAGGAAGGGGCCAGAGACCAGGTGTAATACCCAAAGTCACACCTCTGTGACCTACTCAGATACACCCAGAAATATCCTCTATTAATACCCTAGGTGACTTTGAAGCCAATCAAGTTCACAATACAACTTAACTGTTAGAAGGAAAAGACATTTTCATGTTGTGGCTTAAAAAATATTGCTACAAAAAATATTGCTACAAATTCATAGTTTCTATGGGCTAAAACTTTGACATGTGCATTCTTATGAAACAACTGGGTTACATGATATTTTAGGGTTTAGTTTCTTCGGATATGGCCGGTTTTCTCTTAACACTCTTCTTCACATGGCTAGAGTCCCTTGTTGCTGGCTCCTGTGCTACATTGCCAAGACCCATCCAATGGAGTAGTGTCCTTGCTTTCTGACACATTTAAGATTATGGAGGGACACCTATACATTTTGTATTATTTGTTCCACATGCATGTCAGTCGTTTTCCAAGGAGCTTCAGTCATTTGTAGTGAAAATTAGTGGTATGGGTCATTAACTGAGGTCATTAAACTTTTTCAGTTGAAGCGACATCACCTTGGGTCACTTCAGTGAGACAGACACAAAAGATATAATATTAAAAAGTCACATGAGCCCGCCCACGTGGTTGCCACCAAAACAGTGAGGAACTGGGGGAGGATGATGGCCCGTGCAGCTCCTTGCAGACAATGTGGCAGCAATGTCCGTAAGCCAGAACACAAAGTTATCATTGTTGGGTTGGATAATGCAGAAAAAACTATCATCCTTTACCAATTTTCTATGAATGAAGTTGTACATACATCCCTACAATAGGAAGTAATGTAGAAGAGGTAGTAATTAATAATACATCTTTCCTGACGTTGGATATCGGTGGCCAAGAATATCTTTGCTCTTCCTGGAATACTTACTATACTAATACAGAGTTTGTAATAGTTGTTGTGGACGGTACAGACAGAGAGGATTTCTGTAACTAGAGAAGAACTCTACAAAATGTTAGCTCATGAGGACCTAAGGAAAGCTGGACTGCTGATTTTTGCTAATAAACAAGATGTTAATGCATGACTGTAGCAGAAATCTCCCAGTTCTTTAAGCTCACTTTGATTAAAGATCACCAGTGGCATATCCAGGCATGCTGTGCTCTTACTGGCAAGGAATTATGCCAAGGGGTTGAATGGATGATGTCATGATTTAAGATTAGATAATCTCTGCTGATCTCTTCTCATAGACTTTGTAAAAACAAAGTGCTGGACTTTACCTGAAAGCTGCAAAAATTAATGGTTTAGATATAATAAACTGATTTAAACTTTTTCTAAAGAAGAAAAATTAAGACCACTTATTTGAAAACAAGGAGGAAGTTTCACCTTCCAATTTGCTTTCTCCCTAGTTCCTTCCAAAGTATGTTATTACAGCTGTGATTGATATTTTTCTCATAGTAAATCCTCTCAGGACATTGTAGAGCCTGTGGTAAGTACAAAGGGAGAGGAAGACATTTTGAACTTTCAAGAGCTTTATTGTCAGTGTAACACTCCCTACTTGAATGTTCTCTTCTTGTTCCATTAAGTCAAAATACAAATCAGCACATACTATTTCCAATATTTTGAAATGTAATGTTACTTACAGAAAGTATTTTGCTTAAGGCTGTGTATGTATTGTGTATATACCTCAAGTCCAAGTTAATGGCTTTGATTTATGTCCTAAGAAAAGCAAATAACAAAAATTAATATCCTCAGTTGTTAGCATAATGAGATAAGTACTGGCACTGGTGTTAAAGTGCTGTTTTGTACTTTTCTCCTATGTTACCTGTATTGTACTAACCAATTGCCCTAATCATTAAGCTGCTCTTCAAAAAAAAAAAAAAAAGCAGAAAGAAAGAAATGAAAAAGCTTGACGTAGTATACCTATTTTTTGTTGCATAATAGCACACATGGGAACATAACCCAGTTGAGTAGACTGTCAGATTCTTGGCTTGGTATTACTAATGGACCAGATTGCACAGGGAAGAATTACCACATTTATTCCTTTTGTTGGCTTTCTAAATTGCTGAATAAATTGTTAATCCATTAATCAGTTGATCATAAATTGTGATTGAAACTATCCAGTGATTTCTTCTTAATTGAAAACTATTATGTGAAACATGTCTATCCAGAGAGGTAACATTCTAAAACTATTGAACAATTTAGCTAAAGTCTTTTAAGGTACTAAATTATATGCCAAGCAGTTAAAGTGAATTACAGAGTAGGAGTAAGGCATACTTTCCAAGCAGTATTGGTAATTTCTTAACTTGGGGATCTCTTATTTCAGGAGTTGGAATAGTTCAAGATTTTGTTTCTGTAAGATTTCTTATATCTTCCTCCACCACATAAATGCATTGATTAACAATTTTAAAGTGCAATTTTTTAATGCTTTTGTGAAGTTGATTGAGAAATTGGTTGACATGGTATATTATTTGTACTAAGAAATAACTTGACTCAAAACACCTTTTATATTTGTGTAGGGTTTTTTGGTTTGTCTTTTACTATCTTTAAAGGTGTTTCTGTCATAATTACAAACAAAATTAACCTGTGTTAAAACATATTTTTGGGTATTTGTGTATCTTTCATCCTTTGAAATTTTGAAGGTTAATTCAAACTGGCATGTTATAGAATATTCAAGAAAAATAACTACTCAACACCAGCTTTTTAAGTTTCAGTGAAGGTTTTGGTAAAGAATAATACTACATACAATAAAAGCATTGATGAAACTTTGAAAGTTTCTTTCTATAAAATGTAAATTACTCAATATCTTTTTTTTTTGGTACTGGGGATCAAACTCGGGACCTTGCACTTGCTAGGCAGGTGGCGGCACCACTGAGCTAAATCCCCGGGTCAAAATTTTAAATCCAAATTAGGCATGAAAGATCAGTATTAATGTTGGATTTTTGTGTTTTATATTTGCTTTAATGTTCAAATGCAGATAAAACATTTAGTATTTGTCAACATGCTTTTACAAAAGTAAATCTTAAAGTACTAAAAAAAGTCACATGATATCTTATTGATGATTTATTTATTTTATTTTTTGCACTGAGCTACATCTCAGCCCTTTTACATATTTTTTTGGTTTTTGTTTTTTAATTTTTTGGGGTGTTTTTTTTGGTATCTTGGATTGAACTCAGGACCTTGTGCTTGTGAGGCAGGTGCAGCTTCATGTTTTATTATAATACACAGTTTCACTAAGTTTCCCAGGCTAGGCTCAAACTTTTGATTCTCCTGCCTCAGCCTCCTAGAGTGCTGGGATTACAGGTATCTGCCACCATGACTGGCTTCATTGATAATTTTAATACATTTCTAACATTAAGCATTCAAGCATACCATAAAGTATTTATGTACACTGTTAACCTAGTTTTCATTCTTGTTTTGTTATTTGTTAAGCTTTACAGTTATATCTTAAACATCTGGGTTTAAAACAGCATAACCATTTTCTGTTGAAATTTTGTTTTTGTTTTTAGAGACAGGGTCTTGCTTTGTTGCCCAGGCTGACCTCATATTCCTGGGCTCAAGTGATCCTCTTACCTCTGCCTCCCAAGTAACTGGAGCTACAGGTGTGTACCACCATACCTGGCTTTGAAAATTATTTTTTAAATGGCAATACTCAATCTACTGAATGAATAGTAATGTGTTGTCCTCCATTAATTATTTGTGATCATTGAGTATATGTTACTAGCTTTATGCAGTTATTTGACTTGGGTTCTTTGTAATATTTTCATAAATTTATAGATGCCATTGTGCAGTATGTGCTTAGGTCTAATTATTTAAGTCTCAATGTGTTCATTTTTAAAAAAAACTTAGGGCCAGGGGATTTAGCTCAGTGGCATCACGCCTGCCTTGTAAGCACAAGGTCCTGAGTTTGATCCCTAGTACCAAAAAAAAAACAAACAAACCCCAAAAAACAAAAAAAACTTAGCCATTCTTTGGTAGCAACTTTTATTTCCTGGAAGGTACATTTTATTTATTCATATTCAGATTTGAATGGCAGCCATTTTTCTTTTACCCTGATGATTTAAAGCATAATTTTGTATACAAGATTTATACAAAGAATTTATAAGTTCCAGAACAGGCCTGGTCTCACAGCTCTGGTTTTTGTTATTTCACCATTCTCTTCCTCTTATTTCTACTTTCACAGGTCTCAACTGTTTCCAAGAAGAGGAGAAAATGATCGAGTACCAGGTAAAAATGATATTGGTGAAACTGACCTAGAAAAAAATGAATGTATTATAACCATCTGTAATGCTGCATTATCAGGAAAACAGACTCAGAGACGGAGATTTTAACAGAGGTGGTTTATTGAGGAGGCTTCTGAAATACCTGTAAGACAGTGATGGGAGCAGGACTGGGCAGGAGTTGTTGACCAGAGGTCTCATCTGATCTTAAAAAACAGTCTGTTACTCAGTGTTTTGTTGAAGTGAAGAAGCTTTTATATTTTGAAATCAACCAATCATCAATTGCAGGCTGCCCCCAGGAGAGATTACATTGAGAGGTCTAAATGGCCAAGGACAGTTCTCAGGAAGGTTTCAAGCCCTTCTGGTGATTTGAGTGGAATGCCACGGCCTCCATTTTACACATAGAAACCATAAAAAACCACATACACAACATTCTATCCAACATCTTAGTACATAGGATGACACCATTTTTCAAAATCCAGCACATAATGGTCCATTGTATGCATGGAAATATAATTGATTGTCTTACTTTTCTCATTGCTGAGACAAAATATCCAACACCCAAATTTAAAGGAGGAAAGGTTTATTGTAGCTCACAGTTGGTAGAGGTTTCAATTCCAAGGCAAGGTGGCATGGCAGAGAAGCATCACAGAGGAGAAAGTTTATGGCAAAAGGCACCAAGGCAACAGCAGTGAAGTAGCAAGCAGCAAGTGATAACAGCAGCCTTCTTTCTGTCCCCTATATTCTATCCAGGGTACCAGCCCTTAGAATGGGTAGCACTCACACCTATGGTAGGGCACCCTTAATCCTAGCATCACACCATGAATCAGTCCCAGCATCATATCCTTAATTGCGGGAATCACACAGTTTAGATCCAACCACCTCTGAAAAGCCCCACCTTTGACACTGCATGAGTCTTTGGGGGGACATCTAGATACAGGCCATAACACTGATAATAACCAGTTCCCCACTTTGTGGACATTTAGGCAGTTTCCAAACTTGGTATTACAGTGATGAAGGAATATCCTTTGTCAGAATATGGATGTTCAAAATAGAGTCCAGGTTGGATTTATATGTGCCATTTTAATATCTGTTTTCTCTTTGCCTTATCTGCTTTTGTTCTTCTAGTTCTTTTTCTTTCTTTCTTAAATTTTGTGTTTGTATGGATTGAGTTCTTTTCTGTTATTTGGCACTGGGGATTGAACCTAGGGCCTTTGTACTGAGCTATATCCCCTGTCCTTTTTGTTATTTTATTTTATTTGGGGGGGGGGTGTGCTGGGGATTGAACTTGGCACCTTGTACTTGTGAGGCAGGTGGTGGCACCACTGAGCTAAATCCCCAGCCCTTGTTATTTTTTATTTTGAGCCAGGGTCTCACTAAGTCACTAAGTTGCCCAGGCTGGGCTTGAACTTGGGGTTCTCCTGCCTCAGTCTTCCAGAGTGCAGGGATTACAGGCAGTGCCCACCACACCTATCTTTAATTGAATTTTTTTTTTAGGATTCCATTTTATTTGCTTTAAGTACATATCTTTCCATTATGATTTTAGTGGTTACTCTAATTATACATTATGCATCCATAACTTTTCACAGTCTGTTTAGAGTTAAACCACTTCACATAGAATGTAAGACACTCATTCCTGGTCTAGCATGTGCTTTGTGCACACACTTCTCCCTTCATCATCTCATCATCTCCTTTCTTCCATTATCTCATCACTCAGAGCCCTCTGTATACTTTTCACTCGTTGCTGCATAACTTGCCACCCTTCATATCAGTTTTGCCTTCATGCTGCCCCTGGGGAAGGAATACAGTTTCTCCATCTTCCTGCAGACTCAGCATCACATATCCCTGAGCTTTGAAGCCTAACCAGATGCTGAAAATTTGTTTTGGTACTGGGGATCAAACTCCTGTCCTTGTGCTTACGCAGCAGGTGGCGAAACCACTGAGCTAAATCCTCAGCCCCAGATACTGAAAATTTTAATGAACTATTTGGTGCCCTGTATACCATTGCCTAGATGTCCTGCCATCATAGCTCTTATGACACTTCCATACTGATGGCTCTATGAGTTATTCTCCTTGTGCCAGACAGTGAGTTCCTTGAGATCAGAAACCCTCCATGACTATGTTCCCAACCACCAACAGTAGGCCAGACACAAAGTGGTTGTTGATTCAAAGTGTAAATGACAATAGTCGGTGGCTTCCAACGTGATTTTAATTTCTCCCACCATTTATAGCAAAAAGCTGGGAAGGTAAATGTCACCTAGCTAGATAAATGATCATGGTAAGCTCTGACCTGTGATCATTATAAAATTCAGTATCATCCACCCCACCACCATTTGTTTTTACATTTCAGCTTCCAGAGATACCTGTGTCATTCAAAGATGTGGTTGTGGGCTTCACCCAAGAAGAGTGGCACCAGCTGAATCCTGCTCAGAGGGCCCTGTACCGGGATGTGATGTTGGAGACCTACAGCAATCTGGTCTCAGTGGGTAAGAACAGCTTCCTCCGTACACTGCAGATTATGCTTGACTGGCCAGCTTCTCTTTGTCAGTCACTAAAACCAACTGAAGTATCTAAAGCCTCCAAAGTACCTAATTTACTTAATAATTACTTAGTACTTTCTATGTGCTGGACAGTTTTAGCAACTTTTAAAATATTAACTCATTTAATTATCCTAAAAGCTTTATGAGAGACTCATATTTTACACTGAGCCAAAAATCTATTTCTAGTTCAGCCTATGATTATTTAATGTCAGGTGTTGCTTATACAGCCCACATCTCAACCCCATGAGCAGATTCACCCATTTTATCCCTTGTGTTGTATTCATCCAATACCAAAGTCAGAACACTCACAGAGTTTCAGTGTAGACAGAGTTTTCAGTTAAAACTATGTGTACAGGGCTGGGGATTTAGCTCAGTGGTGCCACACCTACCTCATAAGCGCAAGGTCCTGAGTTCGATCCCTAGTACCAAAAAACAAAAACAACAAAAAACTATATGTATAAAGAATGCCATTATTGTTTTGGAAAAAGGACAGCAGTCTTTCTTCTGAGTTGGACATGAAAAGTCAGTGAAATAGGTATTGTTTCCCCAATAATTAAGAACAAGAAACTAATTCTGCTGGTATAAATTTTGAATCACTTGTGTAAAAATTCTTTAGTCTTCTCTATTTTTTCTTTTCTTTTTATCTTTTTTCTCTGCTTGCTGTGTCTCTCATTTATCTATATAACTTTTATGGCACTGAGTACTTTCCAACTTGTTTTTCTAGCTATTTATATGTTGCATATCTACATTACTAAATTCAAGTTCTGGACTAGGTTGTAGCTTAGTAGTAGAGTATTTGCCTACTGTGCAGTAGTTCTAGAGTTCAGTCCCCAGCACCACCACCACCACCACAACAACAAAGATAGACTCAAGCTCTGAGGAAGCATCCATATCTGATTTTCTTGATCTCTCCTTATTCTGGTACATAATGTAATGCCATGCATATAGGAAGAATGCAAGAAATGCTTTAAAAAGAAGTGCATATACACTATAGAATGCAACCACTGGACTTAGGCCTGTAATGTTTTTGTTTTGCTTTGTTTTGTTTTTGAGATAGGGTCTTACTATGAATTCAGGCTGGCATTGAACTTGGGGCAATCCTCCTGCCTCATATCTCCTTGGTATTACAAGCACGTGCCACCATGCCCAGCTGTACCTGTAATGTTTTATGGGGGAAAAGCTCATGTCTAGATGTCAATACAGATGAGAATATCATCTCTGTACCTTATAAACAAGGTGGCTACAGTAGAAGTATTTTTGGATGCTTTCCCAATAATTAATGCCAGAGGTTAACTCTCCAGTTAACTTCAATGGAACTATACCCAGAACAAATACCCAAACACTACCATTTTATTTTTTATCTTTATTTTTTTCTTACAAAGTTTTAAAAAATTACATATTGCCTTAAATAATTACATTTGTCATAGAGAATTTGTACTTGTACATAATATGCCTTAATTCTTTTTTCCCATTCTTCTCCCCTCCCTTCAACCCTTCTTCCCCTCCCCATTTACAAAAGCTTTGTTTCCATTTCTTCCCTTTCATTCTCTTTTTTAAAAATCCCTTTTCCCTTCCCTCCCTTCCTCCTCACCCTTTCCTTGTTCCCCTTCTTATTTGAACATGTTCTTCTTACTTCACAACATCTATCCTCCATTTTGCTACTTTTTACTCTTGGGTTTTTTCCACGCAAGAGAAACAATGCAATATTTAAACTTGTGTGTCTGGTTTATTTTACTTAACATTATGGTCTTGAGATGCACCCATTTACCTAAAAATGACATGTTTATCCTTCTTTATGGCAGAATAATACTCCAGTATGTATAAATACATTTTTCTTTATCCACTCATCTATTATAAATTGTGATGCTATAAACATGGATATGCATGTATCACTATGGTATGTTTTTAACTCTTTTGGAAAGATACCTAAAAGGGGCATAGCTCCTTCAATGGAAACGCTAGTTTTAGTTTTTTGAGGAATTTTTGTACTTATTTCCATAGTAGTTGTACCAATTTATATTCCCACCAACAATTGAGAAGGGTCCCTTTTTCCCTATAGCATTTAAAAAATATGTATATTTAATCTTTTTGTGAATGGAGGGGGTTGAACCCAGGGCCTTTACACTGAGCTACATCCCTAGACCTTTTTAACTTTTTTATTTTGAGACAGGGTCTTGCTAGGCATTGGCCTTGAACTTGCGATCCTCCTACCTTAACCTTTCAGAGGGCTGGGATTATAGACATGTGCCACCAGACCCAGCTTTAATCACCTTCTTGAACATTATGCTTAAACTTTTCTATAGTTTTCTCATCTATCTCATGCAGTAACATCTGAAAGCTAGGATATTATATTCTTAAAATGTTAGTTATATTCATCACACTGTAATCTGAAGACTAAAACCAATGAAAGATTGGAAATAAACTTTAAAAAAGCTTTGTGACCTAGGTATGATTCATACTACTTTACAGATTCAAAAATTGAGGCACAGAGAGGTGCAGTAACTTGCACAGACATCCACCTTGTACACAGTGGAGCCACAATTTGAAACCCGGCAGTCTGCAGTATGTATTCCTAACCCTTACACTGCTCTGCCTCTGTGGGTTCAGCCTGACTTTCAGTGATCCTAGATTACTGATTCCATTTGGTTCTGGACAGAGTTTATGTACAGTCCCATCCCAAATATAACATGTATATGTGCAGCCTTTGAAGCTGCCTGAGAGGCCCCAAAGACCAAGGAGCTTGGCTCAAGACCTGGATAATTTCCCTGGAACAGGTTATGAAGGCAGCAAACCAGATGTGATCCTCAGGCTGGAACAGGAAGAAGCACCATGGATTTGTGAAGCACCATGCCCAGCCTGCCGGTGTCGGGGTAAGTGTGATAAACCTAGCAAAAGGGGTACTATGTGAGATTGGTAGCTTTGAAATTTTGTTTAAGGTCCCACTCTTAAAAGACCTGAGCACCCCATCCTTCTTGATGATCGTTTGCCCTCCATGCACTCCTACTTTCCCCAGTCTGTTCTTCCTACTTCCACTTAAGTGTTGGTCCTTCTCCCTTTCTCCTTGGTGTATCTCTTGAGATTATTAGTATACCTTCTCTTTCACACTCAGATGTTCTTGCAAATAGCTTCTGTTTTTCCCACTCCTCCTAGTGTTATTCTCTAACACTTTCCAGGTAAAATGCTTCAGACCATATACAGCCTCATTGTCCATCCTTTCCTTCCTCCTTCAAATTTAAGTCACTCCCACAGATGGAAGAGTATGGGATCACAGAAGAGGAAGCAGTGAGCTTCATTTGGGAGTTAGGCGGTAGTAGGTATCCAGGGGATGGCTGGGTGGTAAAGTAGGTAAGGTAGGGCCCATCTTAACCATTTCTAATTAACATTCAGTGTGGATGTAAAATAGCTATATAAAATGTCCCAAAAGTATCTTATGTACCTCTCCACTTTTTACTTCCCACTGATGTCTCCTAAAATTGGACCCAGATTAACTCATACCTGAATGTCTGTCTTTAAGTCAGAGGTTATTTTTGTGCCATAGACCTCTTTGGCATTCTCTTCAAGACCCTTTTTTTTTTTTTCTCATGTGACAGTGAAAGTTGAGCATGGTGATACACACCTGTAATCTCAGCCAGTTGGGGAGGCTGAGGCAGGATTGCAGGTTCAAGGCTATTCTGGGTATATACACACACACACACACACACACTCTCAAGATTATGAAAGAAACAAATTACTGAAAAATAGTAATTATCAAAATAAAAAGTGAGAAATACAGTTATCAAGATATTCTCAAAATGTGTGACCTAGTAGTAGATGCAGTTCCTTATTTATACATCAAATAATGAAGTATAGCTTTAGGTCTAATAAATATCAAAGTAGAGATGATTGTAAATGCTTTATAAAAATCTATGAGATGAAAATACCATATTCATAAATAAGTGCACAAAGATATTACTCTGTAGTTGTTTATATTCATAATCAAAAGACATGCTCAATTGTAATTAGAACTTAGTGAGAATAAAGGTGTAATTCTTTCCTGTCCAAGTTCATAACCCCTGTGATTTCTATTCACCAAGAACTGGTGTTTTAATTTTTTTTGAGATAGGGTCTCAGTGTGGCTGGCCTTGAACTCATGATCCTCTTGCTTCAGCCTTGAAAGTAGCTGGGATTACAAGCATGTGCCACCACACCTGGCTACAAGTCTTGTTTTAAATCCTAATTTTGTTGAAGTCATTCTTTCATCTAATCAATTTGAGAGTACTTTATTAATTTATATTATAATCAACTCAACAGGATAAACTCTGATAATTGCTATATCAGTACTTATCAAACTCTAACATGGAATTCTTGCTAAAATACAGATTTTTTGATTCAGTAGGTCAGGGGTGCAGCCTGAGATTGATCTAATGAGCTTTCAGGTAAAGACAAAGGTGCCCCATGAAGACCCTTACATTGAATAGCAAGGTACTATGTAATGTTTAAACCTCTCCTATATGTCGGGAAACCATGTTCTACAGGTCATCTACACATTTTTGTGAATAAAGTTTTATTGGAACATAGTCACAATCATATTTACATAGTGTCTGTGTTTTCTTGCTACAATTAGAGAATTAAATAATTGTGAGAGAGACCATATGACCCATAAAGCCTCAAATGTTTTCTCTTTGGCCCTTTAAGAACAAGTTTGCCAATCCCTGCATTGTTATGTCATCCCATCTTTGAAATTATTTCTGTGTATCCTATGGTATATTGCATTCCATTGTGCCAGTGTTGTGAATCTTCTTTACCACAGAACATTCTTCCCTGAATTGTGCTTTTTATTATGGTTCATATACTGTACACACTTCAAATTTGAGGGCATTTCTTAAAGTAGATTTATTACAGCTCATAATAAGCATAAAAATTCATAAGAATGATTCACTTGTACTTTCTCCAGAAGATATCTGGCAAGTTGATGTCCAGAGGAAGAGACAGCAAGACACATTTTTGAGGCAAGGTGCATTCATCAGCAAGAGAGCATTGCCCCAGGGAAAAATCCATGCATGTGATAAGTTTGGGAAAATATCACTTTTGAGCACTGATCTTCTTCCTTCAATTCAAAGGCCCAATAATTGGGATCCTTGTGGAAAGAGTTTGAATGATAATTTAAACTTGATTGGTTTGAAGACAAACTATGCAAAAAAACAAGATGAGTGTAATGGATATGGGAAATTGTTGCAGTGCAGCAACCATGATAAAAGATCTACTGGACAAAAACCCTGGGGATGCAGTCACTGTGAGAAAGCTTTCAGCCACAACCCAGCACTTATATATAAACCAGCAGTGACCAGTTCTCTTGTGTACAAACGAAAGAGGATTCCACCTGCAGAAAAACCCCATGTCTGTAGCGAGTGTGGGAAAGCCTTCTGCTACAAGTCTGAATTCATTAGGCATCAGAGAAGTCACACAGGGGAGAAGCCTTATGGATGCACTGACTGTGGGAAGGCCTTTTCACATAAGTCAACCCTAATTAAACACCAGAGAATTCACACTGGGGTAAGACCCTTTGAATGCTTTTTTTGTGGGAAAGCCTTTACCCAGAAGTCACACCGCACAGAACATCAGAGAACACATACAGGAGAGAGACCTTTTGTGTGCAGTGAATGTGGGAAGTCATTTGGTGAGAAGTCATACCTCAATGTACATCGAAAAATGCACACAGGAGAAAGACCCTATCGTTGCAGAGAATGTGGAAAATGCTTCAGCCAGAAGTCATGCCTCAATAAACACTGGAGAACTCATACAGGAGAAAAACCCTATGGGTGCAATGAATGTGGCAAAGCTTTCTACCAGAAGCCAAACCTAAGCAGACATCAGAAAATTCATGCTAGAAAGAATGCCTACAGGAATGAAAACTTAATGATTGTGGGAAAACCTTGACCATGATACCCAGTTTCATGAGGTATAGGAATTTATCCTTAGGAGAAATCTTAACTTAATGAATTTAGTCAAAATATTCTATTTAAAGGAAATTCATACTGCAAATATGATGAAACTTTGATGGAAAGATTATGGAAAATACTTTATAAAATACTGTATAAACATTTTTATTGAGATAAAATTTTAAATGTATTAAATAGAATAACAACAGATTACAAAATATATAAGAAAAGACAGAAGTATATGATGATACTTTCCTCATTGTAACACATAATAATTATTTATATTTTGGAATTGTTAATGTGAATCACATAAATTGTGAATATCAAATCCATATATCACATAGTACACAGAATGTCATCCTCTCCAGTTTTTCTACCATTTTCACCATTATCACCATTTTCTTCTGGTGTCTTAACTGTATAAAAAACAGTAACAACACAATGGCCAGCTACTTTAAGAACTTCAGCATAATATACCAGCTACATTTTCTCTACCTTGTTTGTAATAAATGTAAATGGGTTTAGCAGTTGTTACTAAGCCCTTCTCTGAATAAGAAAGCAATGTTTTTAATGTCATTTGGTGTGTCAGTCAAAAGTTTATTAAAAAGTTATTTTGTTGGAAACACATTAAAGCTAAGGAGTAATCTAACCACCTGACATTGGGTAAACAAAACACTAGCAACTTGATAACTCAGCACGCTATTTAACAAAGCATAGTGTTTCCCTGGTATAGTGTACATTGTTCATATTTTCCTATTCTTGCTTAAACTATCTTGCAGCAAATTAGATGTGATATTCTTTATATGGGTCTTATAATTCAGAAATGTTTCATGCAGAAATCAGTGAAGTAGAACTTCTCTGCTGTCTTTAATTTTCCTTTTGAAAATTAATGCAGCAACATTGACTTTTCCCTATAACTTCTTGTAATTATCCTGGACACTATATTCCAAGTTTTCCATCATTCCAATGTTTGAAAAAACTTCTGTTTCCTTGAGCTGGCATGTTGTCTATATAAGAAAATAAATGAAATTGAAATCTATATTCTTCAAGATTTGCTTCCTTGACCCAGAAAGAGAAAGGAAATGAAATGTAACCATGACTAAAAGAATGATAAAGGGCCGGGGATTTAGCTCAGTAGTTTCGCCGCCTGCTGCACAAGTGCAAGGACCGGAGTTCGAGTTCGATCCCTGGTACCAAAAAAAAAAAGAATGATAAAAAACATGATTAAAAGAATGATAAAAATACAGCATGTACAACTCTAGATCAGTATATTTTAAAAACAGGAAATGGATGCTTTTTAAAAAGCAGACTAACATGAAAATTACAGTAATTTTTTTTACTGTACCACTGAACAAGTACTATTGAAAACAAGTACCACTGAAGCATTTGGAAAAGTGATTTAGGATCTATATTGAAAAATACTCCTGTCTTAGACAAATTCATGATTAATTCTATATATCTTTTAAAGTAATACCAAAGTAATTGATATTTTAATCTATGGACTTAACTATTCATTTTACTTTATGAAGTCAGAATAAAGTTGGAAAAAATTAAAGATCAGTCTTACGAATATAAAATAATTAAAATTATGACAAATAGAATTCACCTGTATACCTAAAGAATGACCAACTATGACTGTGATGACCAAATAAGAGTTATCCAAAAAATGCAGAACCAATTCAGTATTAGGAAATATATCAATAAAATTAACAGCTTAAAGGAGAAAAATCATGATCCATCAAGAGGCACTGACAAGGGATTTAGTAGAATTTGCAAATATTTCTAATGATGTACTATAAGTTATAATCAGTGGTAACCACTTAAAGGGTTTCTTTAGCAAAACCCCATACTATATATTATACTCAAGCCATTTTAAAAAATCAGGAATTGAATATTATCTTAGAAACAAGGAAGTATAAAATAATCGATATAAGCAATGAAAAAGAAAAGGAAAACTATCCCTTTTTGCAGAAGATATGGTTAGGTAATAAATGAAGATACTAATTTATTTTAAGGTAATTTTCTAAGAAGGCAACATATAGAAATCAAGAACTGTTGTCTGTACTGACAATAAACATCTAATAATTTATGTACTTCTTTTGGAAATTGCACTAATCCTTAATGATTTTTTTCTTTTTAGCTTTTGTGAAATCATCATAAATTTAATATGAAAAATGCTTGAGAATTTAGACAAGTATGAAAAAGAAAATGTCATACCAGGGCCAGGGATTTAGCTCAGTGGTTACACTGCCTGTCTTGAAAGCGCAAGGACCTGAGTTCAATCCCCAGTACCAAAAAAAAAAAAGTCATACGAGATATCAGAATATAACATGAAAGAAAGAATTATAATGAAATTATTATAATATTAGCAAAGGAACAGATTAATACATCAATAGAATAGAAAACTTAAAATAGACCTTTGTGTATAGAAAAGGTACAGTCTCGAATCACAAGGGAAAAGAGTACTTTATTTAAAAAGAATTCTGGCCTGATTCGCTTTAAATTTGGAAAAAAAGATGAACGCACTGAACAAAAATATCCAAAAACAAAGTCCAGGAGGATTTAAGACTTCAGTTTTTAAAAATAAAGCTCTTTTTTAAAAAAAGTCAAAGACTACACAAACTAGAATTGAGAGAAATTAGATTTACCAATACAGGATATTCAAAAGCTATTAAAAATAAGTATTTGACTACATAAATAGTACTCTTTTGGATGGCAAAGGATGTTATAAAAAATAAGAGATAATTGGGGAAAATATTTGTGGAACTGATTATAGAGGAAACATGCCTCAAATTGACAGGAAAAACATACCCAAAGAGCAAAACATGGCAAAAAAATAAATGCAGAGTTGTAAGAAGAGCAAATCTTAAGTGGCTGATCTATCAAAAAATGTTTAGCTTCAATAATTGTTGGGGAATGTAGATTAAATTTATAATGAGATAACACTATGCAAAGAGTGCTTTTTGCTGTCAGAACAAGATTGCTCTTAATGCTTGTTGGAAACACATTTTGAAAAGCAATTCAAATTGCTGTTTTGACAAGTAACCTGGAAACATCCATTAAAACTTAAAATACTTATTTTACTTTGGAGAATCTTCCTCTTGGAAGATATAGCCTCGGTACACAAAGGACAGGTGAACATATTTATTGTAACTTGGTTTCTAATGGCAAAAACAAAACCAAGAACAACAACAAGGGAAACTCACTCGAATAAAAGTAATGCCTATCAGTAGGGAAATTGAGAGAAGAAAATGTCTACATTATATCTGTTCCATAGAATGTTTATACAAGGTGGAAAATTAAAACTATGCTACTGGAATTAAGTGAAATTCACAATGCTTTCTTCGGTGAAAAAAAGCAAGAGATAATGATATATGTAAAATACTACCTACCTGTCTTTGTAAAGCAGTAACAAAATGTTTTTAGGTGTTTTTGAATGTATGTTATGTATGATTTTATATGCATGGAGAAAAGTTTGGAAGAATATGTACTGAATTGAGGGGAAGTGGGTGATGCAGGTAGCTTATGGGAGAGTCAGAGAAAGGGGGGAAAGGAGAGGCAAAAAGAAAGTAAATGACTCAACCAAGTATGATACCTCAAATGTGTAAGTAGATATTTGGGGCAGGGCAGGTAAAAGGGAGCTAAATTTCTAATTTGTAGGATGTTTGTGGTATATTTGTTAAGTGAAAGAGCAGAGTGTATAATGTATATGATTCTATTTTAAAAATAAAAACTTTGGGCCAAGGATGTAGCTAGTGGTAGAGTGCTTGCGTAGCATGCTCAAGACCCTGGGCTCAATCCCAGCACCATAATAAATGAATACAACATAAAACGCCCCACGTGTATATTATATATGCATGTATATTTATGAGCAAGGATAATTGTGGAAAGATACACAACCAAGGTGTTAGCATTCTACCTTGGTGATGGCAAATATAAAATAGTTGTGTACTTTATATATCTTTGTATTGTTTTACTTGTTAACATGTTACTTTTGTAAGTTAAAAAACATAAAATAAAGGGGGCCAACATTTCCAAATGCAAAAAGCCTTGAAAATGTTTGTTTTCTGACAAGATGGCTGACTGACCTGATCTACTGCCTTTCCTTCTGCTCAGTCATGAGAATGTCATGAGAGTATAAGTGTAGATGTAAAGAGCAAAAGACTTTGAGGTACCCCCAATAATTCTGATGGTCAGCCAAGGGCAATCAGATTTGGTTTACAACCCTAATCACCTCTAATCCTTAGTCCTAAAAAAAGCATTCTCTTCATAAAAAATAGATGATGAGAAACACTGAATTATGACATTTATGGACACTGGCATATAGCTTTAACTACCACTTAATCTCAATTGTCAACTTGTCTGGATTAAGAAACTCTTATACAAGTGAATGGATCATGGGGACCTTTTACTCATCAGTGGATTAATCCACCAATGTTCACAGCCGAATATTTTAGGAGCTGGGGCCCAGTTCAAGGTGGTCACTGGGGGCATGTCTTTGGAGGGTGTTATCTCATTGGTGTATTCCCCTTGTGCTCTGCTTCCCAGTATTCACAGAGAGCAGTTTTGCTCCACCGTGTCCTTCTGCCATGATGTGTGCTTCAACTTAGACCCTTGTCCATGGACTGAAACCTCTAAAACTGAGCCAAATAAAACATTTTCTCCTTTACATATGTTAGGTACTTTGTCCCAGCAAAGAAAAAGTGACTAATAAGAGTTTTTGGTTCCTTAGTGCTAATTATCTTTATCATAAACTTAGTAGCATAAAGCGACACACATTTTAAAACCATAATTTCTGAGTTGGGAGTGGAATTTTAGCTTAGTGCAAGTTTGGCTTAGCTCATGTTCAGAGTCACACAAAGCTGTAGTCAAGGTATTGGCCAGTGGTCTCATCTGACCCTCAACTAAGGAAGAGTCTGCTTCTCAGATCACATGGTTGTTGGAAGTATCATTCTAATTTTAGTATATGTGCTACCGAAGCGAGCACGGTTGTTGGAAGTATATATTGTTCATTGTGATGTGTTGGGCTGAGGGGGTCAACTTATTGCTGACTGTGGGGCAGAGGCTACTTTCACTCAGTTCCTTGCCATATGAGGCCTCACAGTCTAGCAACTTCTTTGAAATAAAGAATATGGTACTAATATAGAAGATATAACTTTACACACTATCACCATGGATATGATATCTTGTTACTCTTGCTCTATTCTATTAGAAGCAAATGACAAGTCCCAGTCAGGCTCAAGAAGAAATTACATATGGCTGTAATTTCCATTTTCACAATATCAGGTGGCAGAGATGACTGGGGGCCATCTTAGCATTTACCCACCTCATGGGGAAACACTATTTGAAAGTAGGAATGAATGAGGTCAATTATGTTGGAACAAAAATCTAAGTACCTACCTGCTGCTAGGCTCCATGAGTACAGATTCCAAATGTTCTTCCTGGAACTTCTCTACTGAACAAAAGTTATACAATGATTTATCTATAAGTATATCCCGAGTGCTTATAATGAACCAGGCACTGTTTTAGATGCTGGGGATGTAGTAGCAAATAGCAACTGGTAATTGTCAAGGTGTAAAAAATAAACAGGGCAAAGAAATAGGAAATAGGAGGGAAGTGAAATTTTAGATACAGGAGCCAGGAAAGTCCTCAAAAATGACCTCTGCTGATGGAAATGAGGGATCTAATAATGCTACTGTCTAGAAAAAAGTATTCCGGGAAAGGGAACAGCAAATGTAAATGCCCTAAGACAGAACTGTCTGCTGAGTAACCATTTATCCCAAAATTTAATAACCTAAAACAGTAGTAAACATCATCTCACACAGTGTCTATGAGTAAAGAATTCAGAAAGTGGGGCTGGGGATTTAGCTCAATGGTTCTGCCGCCTGCCTGGAAAGCACAAGGTCCCAAGCTCAATCCCTGGTACCAAAGAAAAAAAAGAAAAAAAAATTCAGGAAGCTCCATTGGAGTCACACTTCCCCAAACTGTATTTTCCCCTCATTCTTCCTGTGCCCAAATCTTTTGTTTCATATGGTCCCTCTTTCCACTCTCCAGAAAGTGGGAGCCCAAATGCCATTTTTGGTTATGGTAGGAACACCCCTGCCACGGCTTCTCTGCTTGCCTTCTTTCTTCTTCCTTCCTTTTACCCTCCCACCCTCTAGGGTCTTCACACTGAGATACATCCCCATCCCTCCCCCCTTTTATTTTAAAACAGTCTCACTAAGTTGCTCAGGCTGGGCTTGAATAGGAATTCTCCTGCCTCAGCCTCCCAGAGTACTGGCATTAAAAGTGTACACCTCTCTGGTTTCTGCTACCAAAAAGCAGAGTCTAAGCTGTCCAGCATGTCTTTCAAATCAAGTGGCTCCCAATGTGCCCTACCATCTGCTAATAAGAGAGGTTACAGGGCGACACTTTCTTATAACTGGCACCATGTTGATCAGCAAGACATAGGCAGCTGTTTTCTGCATTAGTTACAGCTTTTACACAAATGGTGAGTAGCTTTTCTACAAACATCACATTTACTGGTCTTTCCCATTTATGAATTCTTTGATATGAACTATGATGTATATATTTTAAAAGTCCTTTCACAAACAGTAACAACAATGAAATACACTGATGGTAATATTGGATAACATCCATTAGATTATTCACCATATATTAGAAACAGTCCCAACATTTCACATTTAATTAATTTAATCATCACAACAAACACATTATTAGTATATACTTATAAATGCAAACTATAACAACATTAAGTTTTCTGCAAGTATTTACACAGTTCATACATATTTGTGTATATACATGTATATAAGTATATTAAAGTCTAGAAGATAAAATTGATAAGTGAATACAAACTCACAGAATAAATTTCTACTATTTTAAAGGAGATGACTGGAACAATATTGGCAATAATTTATAGGGAGAAAATATTCATTAGTTATTTCTGCATTGAAATGTAATATTTAGGGCCGGGGATTTAGCTCAGTGGTTCCACCGCATGCCTCGCAAGTGCAAGGTCCGGAGTGTTAGGTACTTCAGAGCCCTCACAGAGCAAGCCCCCTCCTCTCCTTTCCCCTTGCCCCACTCCGGCCACAGGGAACAGGGAACTTAGGCTTGACCTCCCTTTGTTAGTGACTCTCTGCCTAGTTAAGGACTTTCTGCCCCACCGGTTTCGTGGTCAGATGTTCCAGTAAGATAGGGGCTTCCCGAAAATGGTTACTCCATCTCCCCAACCGAAACCTGTTGCTACATACCCTAGCCCCAATTACCTCCCCCCGCCACCAGACTAGTGCTCTCCCACCTGCAAAACCCCATATAAGCCTCCAGCTCAGCTCATGCTGCTGCTGGTCTCCCTTCTGTGAGTCAGCCTGGCAGGCTGCAGACTGCAGCCCCAATAAAGGCTTGCTGCCTGAACATCCGTGTGTGCCCCCTTCTTTGGCGACCCTTTCACTGAGTTTGATCCCCGGTACCAAAAAAAAAAGTAATATTTAACAGAAAAAACAAAAAGCATTAAAGTTGTATTTAGGAGGCAACTTTTATACCTGAAAAGCTTCAGAGTATACTATAACATTTATCAGTAGTTACTTAACAAAATGATAGTTGAGCACAGGGAAACAAATTATGACACAATTAAAAATAGTAAAGATCTACACTTATTGAAATAGTAATCATGGAATATTCTGGATTATAGTACAGCATGGATATTATATTTAAATTGGGAATGATTTCTTATAATAATTTGAAAGTAGACATCTCTGGTCAGTAGGATTAAGATAATCTTTATCTTAATCCCTTTTTTCTCCTTTTAAAAAAAAAATACAAAAACAAGGAAGAAAATGAGCTGTTCTCAAAAATGTTACAATTTTGCCACAAGTTAAATGTCCATGTAATACAAGTTACAGTGCCAAATTGGTGGAAGAATAGACCTATAGGTCACAACAATAGAAAAATGGCCCCCAAACATAAGCCGAAATAAATATATTAAATAGAGACCAATGGGAAAGGAAGGAATTACTGGATAAGTATTTTGGGTAGAATCTTTTTTTTTTTAGAGAAGGGAGGTTTAAATTTAGACAAATGTATTTTAAAATACATTTGATTAACAAATTACAGTAACGATGGGACTATAGTTCAGTGATAGAGTATTTGTTAGGATGCTTGAGGCCTTGGGCTCAAACCAGAAGCACTAGAAAAAAATTCCTGGTTTGATAGTGCAAGCTACTCAGGAGGCAGAGGCAGTAAGATTGCAAGTTCCAACCAAGCCTGGGCAACTCAGTGAGACCCTGTCAAAAAAAAAAAAAGGATTAAGGATGTAGCTCAGTGGTAGAGCACCCCTGGCTTTAAGACCAAGTACCAAAAAATAATAAACAGGTTATATATAAAAGAAAAGTATAAGCACATTAGACAAAATAGTGTTAACAGGGTGTTATGCTTTAAACTGTGTCCCTCCAAAAAGACACAGTGAAGCCATAATCCCTGGTGTCAGTGAATGGGATCTTACATAGAAACAGGATGTTTACAAATGTAATCAAGCTAAGATGAGATCATTAGTATCCATATAAAAGAAGATACATAGAATGCAATGCAAAGATGAAGAAGGAGAGGGGAATGCTAAGGATGGCTGGATTCCCCACAAGCCAGGGGAAAGGCATGAAATGCATTCTCTCTCAGAGTTCTCATAAGGAACCAACCTGGCAACAACTTTGATTTTGGTTTTTTAGACTTCAAAACTGTGAGAGAATAAATTTCTGTTGTTTTAAGTTACCAAGCTGAATTTGCATTTCCTGGTTTGTTTTCATTACCTTTTTTAAAAATAGGAAGATTAGTAACAAATAGCCTTACTTTCTATCATTTATGCAATATGAATTCCCTCATGGCGAATGAGGTCTGAGCGACTACCAAAGGCCTTTCCACATTCCTTACAGTGATAAGGTTTCTCACCCTTGTGAATTCTCTGATGTCGAGTAAGGTTTGAGCCTTTATTAAAGGCCTTCCCACATTCATTACATTCGTATGGTTTTTCATCTGTATGGATTCTCTGATGTTGAATAAGTTCTGAGCTCTGAATAAAGGCCTTTCCACATTCTTTACATTCATAGAGTTTCTCACCAGCATGAATTCTGTGATGGTTAGTAAGTGTTGAGGCACTACTGAAGGCTTTCCCACATTCCTTACATTCATAAGGTTTCTCACCAGTATGCATTCTGTGATGTTGAATAAGCCTTGAGTGTTGAGTAAAAGCTTTTCCACATTCCTTACATTCATAAGGCTTCTCACCAGTATGAATTCTGAGATGTGGAAAAAGTTGTGAACTTTTAGTAAAGGCTTTTCCACATACTTTACATTCATAAGGTTTCTCACCTGAGTGAATTCTCTGATGATCATTAAGGTTTGAGCAATAATTAAAAGCTTTTCCACATTCTTTACATTTATAGGGTTTCTCACCAGTGTGAATCCTCTGGTGTTGAGAAAAATATGAACTACAACTAAAAGCCTTGCCACATTCATTACATTCATATGGTTTTTCACCGGTGTGAATCCTCTGATGTCTAGTAACAAGTGAACCACGACTAAAGGATTTCCCACACTCCTTACATTCATAGGGTTTTTCACCAGAATGAATTCTCTGATGTTGAATAAATTGTGAGTTCTGATCAAAGGTCTTCCCACATGTCTTACATTCACAGGGTTTCTCTTCATTAATAGTTTTTTTATGTGGAGTAAGAAATGTAGGCTGAATAAAAGTAGGCATGTCTTCAGAGGTAAGTATTACTTGACTGAATTGTCTCTTCTTTAGAGATAATATTTTGGTCTCGCACATTGATTCCAGATCTGAAGGAAAATAAAAAAGAAAATATTCGGGCCCGGGGATTTAGCTCAGTGGTTCTGCCGCCTGCCTCACAAGCACAAGGACCCGAGTTCGATCCCCAGTACAAAACAAGCAAAAAAAAAGAAAATATTCATTTTTTTCCTACTCTGGAGAAGTTGTATTTCTAAAAAAGAAAAAGGAGGATTAAACAGGAGGATAAACTGGGAAAGGACATGCTTATATAGGTCTCAAATATGGTAAAGCAATTTGTAAAACTGGCAAGAAAAGCACAGACACTATGAAGAGATAATAAAAGCTGAGGAAATGGTTAGGGAAGTAGATGAACTCTATGATTCTCAAATTTTGGTGTGGGTTAGAATCATCTTAAACACAGGAGAGAACATACTGCTTGGGACCATCCATATTATATAGATTCTAAACAATATACATGTATATAAACATATATGCACATACACAGAACATCATACTCTATGTTTTGTAATGTGTAGATAACTGTTAGACCTACATGAAAGGACTACTGAGAAGAGTAAATGTGTTGAAATGTATAACTGACTGCAAAGGTGTCAGTGTCAGTGACTCTGCAAAAGTGTATTGTTGGCAAATTCACATTGGGGAAACACTGGCAGCAACTCTTAAAATGTTGAATAAAACTGAGAAATGGTAGGTAAGTCTTTTGTGTATAAAACATGAGATGAAAAAAAATTCCCTGAAAATAATTTCTCTTGGAACTCAGTAAGACTGACCTTAAAAAAGAATGGCAATCACTAAGTAGGGAGGCAGTACAAGTTTGAGACAGAAGAAACATAGGATTGAAATATACTGTGAGAAGAGAGGAACTCCACGTCAACAAATGAGAAGTAAGCCCTAGTTTTATGTTCTAAGCCAAGTACTTAAGCGCTGAGCTTTCTATACCTCATGTGTTAAAATGAGAATAATTAACTTATGATTACTACCAAGATAAGGAATACCATGTAAATAATCTAGTTTAAAATAAAGCACTCAGTACTGATGGCTATTGTTACGAAAGAATGTCACAGCAAAAACAGGGATATTCAGCAAATGAAATAGCTTGCAGACATCAAAATAGAACCAGGTAGACCATCTCAAGACAAATACATGATCCTTTTCCTCCTCTCTCTCTGATGGATCACTGGCCAATTTTAGTTCATAAAAATCTCTTGCAACTGTCTCTTCTAATACTTGTACTCTGGACCAGCATCATTACTTTCTTAGGCAACTACAGAAATCTTCTAATGGTTTTCCCATTGTGCTCCAGCATCTTATTAATTTATTGAGCACCTGAAGTGATACTTGGTCTAGACTTGTGCTATCTAAAAGCTAAGCTACTTGGTAATTACCAATAAGATCCTGCCTATCTCTCCAGCCCTGGCTCATATGCCACTTCTACTTGCTCAGGAAGCTGTATCCTTCACGCACATCTAGTTCTCCCTGTCCATCGGGACCTTCTAACCAGGGTTTTCTCTTTGCTAGTATACCACCACATACTCTAAATCATGTGGGCCCTGTTAATTGCTGCTCATCATTTAGGCCTTGGCCCGAAACATACCTCTAGTGAGGCTATACCTGATGTTTAGTCTAAATTATGGTCTTTTTCATATTTGACCTTATGTCATTGATTTTTCTTTAACAGCACTCATTTGTAATATTATAGGCATCTGTGCAGATACAATAAGATCAAGAATATCTGATCCTCCAATAGATACTCAGCTCTTGGCAAAATGCCTAAAACATACAAGAAGCTGAGGCACTAAACGAAGTTTTAGGTGTACTGTTCTCAAAAATAAAATTTAAGAAACACATATGGTCAACTCTTATTGTTTACAGTAGTTATGTTCTATAAATTTGCCAGAAACATTGAGTTATTAAATACCAAACTACTGCTTTCATTAACTGAATATAGTATATATAATCTTGTTTTGCACTTCTATTTAAAGACACTTGATATTGTTGGTTGATTACTATTGAATGTGTGGACAATAGCACTATAATTTATGCCTAAACAAATCTTCTCTAACATGTATGTTCTCCATAAGGCATATCATAGTCTTCTTGTGCTTAGGAACACTAAACAGTACTTAATACTATGCTTGGGGCCATTTTATTTGTTTTTGTAGTGCTGGGGTTTGAACCTAGGGCCTCACACATGCTAAACAGGTGCTTTGCCATGGAAATAAACCCCAGGCCCTCGGGTATGTTTTAAACAATGAGATCACCAACAGAAGGCACAAAAATCTGATCCCAACACTATGAAACAAGAAAACAAAAGAAAAAAAAAAAGGAAGAAAGAAAATATGGAAAATGTGACACTAAGAAAAGTACAAAAAGATACTTTTTTTACAGTATGAGAGTTAAAATAAAGCAAAGCAACATCTTGTTTGATCTCAGCTGGGAAAGTATGCAGTGGGAGATAAGATATTTTTCCCTTCTATATATAACCAGGAAAGCTATCTGAGCAATGGTTTTGGGAGTACAAATAAATTTTAGTAAGTTGGTGAATTTGTAAATATAGATTCAATAAGGACTGTATTTTTATTAAAAATGAGGTATAATTTCTATTAGAACTGGCAGCCTCTCTTTATCTCTCTCTCTATATACATATTATGTACACATACACACACACATGCACACACGTATGAGTTCACCATTTCTTGTTCATGAATCCATAACTGAAACTGCCAGGACAAAGGATACTGGAAAAGCGGTAGCAGCAATAAAACTTGGAAGCTGGAAAGCCAATTAATTAGTAAACAGTAAGTGATTCTGCAGACCAGGGAAACAAGACCCTAAGTAGGTAAATTCTACAAAGATGACCCATGGTGCAGATCTGTAAAAATAAAGTATTGAAAACATCAGATATTTCAAATAATGAGGTGAAGGAGAAATACCAAAAGCTGAAGAATGAGTTCAAAGGTTTTATGAGATCCCCTCCATACTCCACATAGAAGGATGATTAACTTCTCTTCAGTCAGAAAACTAGAAATATAGAAAAATGAATGAGAGAGAATTTGAATTCAGAATATCCTATATAGTTGTAGGCATGATTACTGAATTAAGAATAAAATATTAACATAAAATATACCTACTTGTGATTATAGTAAAGAATATATCTGACCTTTGTCCTGAGTTCTTTTTTTTTTTTGGTACCAGGGATTGAACTCGGGTCCTTGCACTTGCGTAGCAGGCAATGAAACCACTGAGCTAAATCCCTGGCCCCTGTCCTGAGTTCTTGGCATAGAGCTTCAAAAGCCCTTGGAATTTCCTGATAAAAATGACTTTCATTAATCAGAATGAGTCCTTTCTGGCCATACTTGAATTTATGTTAATGAGGTGATTCATGATGTGGCCACAGATCATTTCAAGGGAGAAGTTGGTCAAAAGACTAGGTCTGTGATTAGACAGTTGGGACTTTCAGCCTCACCCTAACCCCTGACCTCTCAGGACAGGAGACAGATTAAAGACTCAGTTCAATCATTAGGCCAGAAAGCTAATCAAGCATACCTATATAATGAAACTCTAAAATTGAAGGTGAGGATTGGGAGAAGTTTACTAGTTGGTAAACATATCAATAGAGAAGGATAAGTGATATATCCTGACACCATGGGGACAAAATTTCTTGTGCTTGAGACCCTCCTAGTCCTTGCCCTATGTACCTTTACCTGGCAGTTCATTTATATCTTTATATAAGACAGTGATCATAAGAATAGTGCTGCCATGAGTTCTGGAATTATTCTAACAATTTACCAAGGTGTTCTGAGGTGCTAAGGATATTCTAGTTCTGCCAACCTTTCCTTTTTCTTTTTCTTTTCTTTGGTACTGAGGATCGAACTCAGGACCTTGCACTTGCAAGGCAGGTGTGGCACCACTGAGCTAAATAAATCCTCAGGCCTGCCAACTTTTTAAAAAAATGTAGTGCTGGAGATCAAACCCAGGGCCTTGAGTATGCTAGGCACATGCTCCACCACTTAGCTACATTCCCAGTACAAGAATGTTCTATTACTATCTCAAGTGCTGGTTACATGGATGGATTCCCTTCACACAACTTATCATGTTCTATAATTACGTAGTTTTCTGTATATGTGATATAAATTTTTTAAAAAAGTAAAAGTTTTACTTTTTAAAATGAAAGAATAAATTGCTAAATCAAGGAAAAGCTGATCAAAGAAACTGAATAACTGGAAAGTAGATGAAATGTAAACTAGTACAGGGAAAGGAAAAAACCATACATTTATATACATGTATTTCTTAGGGCAAGAATACCTTCTGCTATATAATTCTAAATACAGCATATATTAAGAAGGAATGACATCTAAAATGTAGGTTGACTAACTGTTTTGAAAATAAAGGCATTTACTATACTGCAGTAGGAAAAAAGTATAGGAAGGGGGAAAACATGATGACTCATATGGAAGAGCCCTTGGGCCTTTGAGGGGAGGGCCTTGAGAGCCTCATAACATCTCAGAAGTAATGTCTTCTCATAGCTCTGCTCCTGCTCTATAATCTCTCACTTACCTGAACACAGGTGTCTGGTCAGCTCTTTGTCCACTGTCCAGGGCTCTTTTCCTTGTTCCAATAATGAGATCACAGCTGGCTTAGAACTGGAAAATCCTGGTCACAAGAAAAGACATGGGAATCGTTATGCTGCAGGTGTTCCAGAAATCAGATCTAGTTCTTTAGTGATCAAGGAAGAGATGCCAATACAGAGAAGAGCTGAGAAAGATGAAAAAGATGAAGCTTCAGCTGCAGCCCCCCTGGAGCTGCCCATTTCTAGCTCTTCCATTCCATTTCAACTCAAACCATTCCTTGGTGAACCAGGAGTAGAAATTCAGTAGTTACTTGAAGTGAATAATTCACAATTTAAAAAGGAGACATTTTTAAGGGCAAACTCTGAATTTCGAAGGGTAGCTTTCCTTACTTTACTCACTGAAATCAGGTTGGTGAAATTCTCCAACATCACTTCTTTGTATAAATTTATCTGATCAGAGTCCAGGGATTCCCATTCCTCCTGAGAGAAGTCTATGGACACTTTCCTGAACATCGCTGGCCCCTGAAACAAGAAACATGCTCTTACAAAGGAAAGAGAGAAGATGATAGTAGAAGAGATAGAAGGCTCTGCAGGAAGGAACGCAGTAAGCAAATAAAAGGGGCTGGCATCGTGTCATTAGAAGACATAACTTTTGTGTACCAGTGTTTATGTCTTGGAATGGATAAATAGCTTGAACTTTTCCAAAGATATGAAACAGAAAGCATCTAGCTCAATGAGGAAGTTCCTTCCCCTTTCCCTTTTTTCACTTTAAACCTTAGAAGAGGGAAAATGTGATGGACTTTCACAACTATCTTACACTATATTTTAGAGTAAAATTTCAGAGTATCAAGGAAAAAGAACTTTCTAAAAGCTAGAAGAAGACAACCACAAAAAAAAATTTCAGAAACTAGAATGGCAATAAGACTTCTTACAACAGCATTTGGAATCCAGAAGAAAATAAAACAATTCCTTTACTACTATTACAAAGCCAAATGAATTCTGGCTCAGAATTCTATATTAACTCAAATTAACAAGCTAGTATAAAGATTAAGTCAAGAGAGTTCTATATGGCAATTATAAAATTGTCTCTGATGTAGCTTTTCTTAGGAAGGTACTGGACTACATTCCATCAAAACTTGGAAGTAAAGTAGAAAAATTAAACAGGAAAACTAACACAAGGATGCTGAACAAAGTCCCAGCATAACTGTAAAAGGCAAGTCCCAGGAAAATATCTGGCAGCAGACCTGGGGAAAAATATTTAGAATCAGAGGACAGAAGACTGTAAGGAAGGAGCTCTGCAAGGAAAAATAAGGAGTTAATATGTTTGATCATGTGGAAAATATTTACAGTCAACTGAAAGCCATATTAGAGGATTAGAAAAAAAATGGCACAACATATATGGACCTAGGCAAATTAAGAAGCAAGGCAGTTTACTCTCAGAAAAATGAAAATTGTACTAGAAAGAATCCAAGGTCTAGTATACTATTTGGCTAAGATTAACAATATCTGAAAGATCCTAATCACATGGATAAGATGACTTACGATATAACTCCATTGGAGGGAAACAAAATGAGGAAAATGGAAAAATCTCAATACACCTTTACCTGGCAGGTCACTAAAAATATTTATCAAAAATAGCAATATAGGGATATTAATTTGAAAAATGCCAAGACAAACACAAAAAGAGTTGAAGTAGCATGAGGGGAGTAGGACTGGGTAGTGGGACAATGACTAATAATTTTTCATAAATCTTCCAACATTTCTTGAACTACAGAGGTACTGGTGATTGCATTAAGCTATATTCCCAACCCCCTTTCTAAAATTTTGAGACAGGGTACTAAGTTGTCCAGGCTTGCCTAGAACTTGGTACAGTATCCTTCTGCCTCAGCCTTCCTAGAAACTGGGAGTATTCACCATTCACCACCATGCCTGGTTGGTTCTCTTTTCTAATTTTTACACTATTTTTCTCTTGTCTAAGTACCTGGGTTAATATCTTCAAAAGAATGTTAAATAACATTGGTAATGGTGTATATATCCTTTTTTCTACCAGTTTTATTGGAAATGCTTCAAATATTTCTTGATTAAACACTAGGTTAGCTTCTGAAAACAATTTTATTCCTTTTGAAATTTATTTTCTACTACAGCACATTATTTCCTTCATTAATCTTCATTAATATTGGGCAATAATCTTCACTGTAGAAATGGCAAAGATAATTGTAGGTTGATGGGAGAAGGTAGCCAGATTCTCGAGATTGGCATAGAAAAAGGGGTTGGGCAAACTCAGTCCTCTTCTAACAAAAGTCAGATAGGACAGCCTTAAGTTGAGTAGATTTGAGAAGATTATTCTCACTCTGATTTTCATTGCATCTGCATCATTGCATCTGTATCACACATATTTTTAAAATTAAGAGTAGACCCATTCTAAGTTCTAAATTTATACCTTGAGAAAACACTTTTCCTATACTGAGTCCTCTCTCCTAGTCCCTTCTATTTTCAGATAAAACAATCATATGTTGAATGGATTGCCTTAGGATTTACTGAATTCCCCAAGAGACAAATTGAGTACTGATATATTACTATCACTTGGGGGAAGAATCCCAAAACTCTGCCCACCACCTACTCCTGAAATGAGGTAAAGTTCTTTTGCTTAATATTGTTTTCCTTTAAACTATAAATATCAACTCTAGAAACCAAGAATAAATAAAGAGACAGAAAAGAATGAAATTCTAACCGTGAAGGAGAGAGGATAGAAAATGAGACAAAGGAAATCTCTGAAGAGATAAAGACTGAGGATTTTTCTGTACCAGTAGATACCCATCCACGAATTCAATAATCCTTATAAATTCCAAGCAGATAAGTGAAAGGAAATGCACACTTAAGATATATTAAAATTATAGGGAAAAAATCAAAGTCCTTTAAAAAGTCAGAGAAAGCAAAAACAGACTACCTTAGAAGGAGAAGTGCTGAAGTAATTAAGATTGACACAGGGATAAGCAAATCAATGGAATAGAATATGGAGCTCATGAATATTCCCATGTACTTATGGACAATGGACAAACAGAATGGAGTTTCCAATATATGGTATTGAGAAAAAGTGGGGGGGGGGAAACCTGACCCATATACCTGCCAGTTACAAGTGGAATTCTTTTTTTTGTAGTACCAGGAATTGAACCCAGGGCCTTTGCACTGAGCTACATATCAGCCTTTAAATTTTTTTTTTTTACTTTAAAAACAGAGTCCTTATCTCCATAGATGCAGAAAAAGCATTTGACAAAATCCAACATGCATTTATGATAAAAACCCTACAAAAATTGGAGTAGATGGTCTCTACCTCAAACTGATAGAAGCCATCTATGAAAAACCAACAGCCAATATCATACTAAATGGTCAAAAAC
>NW_004624794.1:10855514-10907135 GCF_000247695.1 Heterocephalus glaber | reverse complement strand
CATTATGTAAAGGTACAATTCCTAATGAGAAATGTAATTGTGTTGTATACCTACAATGTACCAATAAAATAATTTAATACAAAAAAAAAAAAACAACAAAAAAACCCAGAGTCTTGCTAAGTTGCCAAGTTGCCCAGACTGGGTTAGGACTTATGATTCTCCTGCCTCAGCCTCCCAGAGTACTATTTAAATGGAAAAGCAAAACTTATTTAGTATAAATAACGGTATTAGTATGAGCACTAGGTATATAGAGAATATAAGGCTTTAATACCAGGCACAACCTTTACTTCAATGGAGAATTTATAGACACCTATATTCAAATAAAATATCTTTATAAACCAAAAATTTCAGAGGAAAATCAAAAAAGAAATCACACCACATCTTGTATATTACTTGTATTAATCCATCATGCATTGTTTCTTTCTCTTGTGGGTGACTCACATGGAAAAGGAAGAACTAGGAGGAAAAAAAAATAGCCACTAGGTTTTTCTTGGTACTCAAAGTGAGGTCAGAAATCATTACTAGTCCCATCCCATTACCTATCCCACAGAGGGGATGGAGATCAATTTCAACACTTCAAGGGAAAAGGCTGTGTTCACTGCTGTCCAGGGTTAGAATATGACCAAACCTCAGAAGTATCCCGGAGACACAGTTTTTAATCACAATCGCACGGGTGCCCCATACTAATACACATAGTGCCACGTATATTTAGATAATCATACTTCAGCCAAATGCTTACAATGACCAGACATTCTATAGGCCGACACACTCCCACAAATTCCCTTCTTCGGTGAGCTCTGCCAGCAACAGCTCCCCACGGGCCTCCATGATTCTCGCCTAAGGCCTTTCCAGTCTTCTCGCATCTAAACCTGCAAACCTGAACCGGCTACACGGACGACCCCGATCTCTCACCTCAACGATCTAACGGGTACCGCCAAGAGTGACGAAACGTCCAAATTCCCCAAAGAAGAGCGACAGGCTACTGTGCCCTCTGGGAAATGTAGTCTAGAATAGGGTCCACGCCTATTCCTCTCAGCAACTTGTCTGAGCCCACCCGCAACGACTGCTCCAATAACTCTCACGTCCAAATGCAGTTTCATGACTGTGAGTCAAAACAGAGCGCAGCGCGGTAGTTAGGCCTCTCCTGCAATCCTGGTTCCCCGGCTCCCTTACACCATACCTCAGGAGCTCTCTGACCGGAAGTTGAATTAGGCCGCAGTGCATTCTGGGCGGAGTCACGCCCTGGGATGTAGCGGTCGAAGATACTTTACCTGGCTTGTGACCCTGGAGTCTGTCCAGAACCTCTTTGCAGGTGAATTTCACCCAGGCTTTCACAAACTGCTTGCTGGATGCACATTTGAGCGTTTCCAGTAGGCGAAGCTGACAAGTCCCCGCAGCAGGAAGCAAGGGTCCGGAGGTAAGGGCTGGAGGGGTCGGGATTGTACCGTCCGCGGGTGGCTGACGGCGGAGGCTGTCAGGTGGTCCTTGGGGTCCGGAGTAGGGGTAGTGGGGAGCGCCGGTCGTATGAGTAAGTTACTGGTGAGTTACGGGTTGGGACAACAAACTGGTGGATGTCTGTCGTGTGTGTTTATAATTTGAGGGGTGTGATGAAGATGTGTGGTTGTGTCAGTGGGGTGGCTACATTTGATGTTTGATGTTTGTGGTTATGCATTTGTGATTAAGGGTGTAGTGAGTGTGAGCGTGGCTAATTGTATGATGGTAATGTTTAATGGTTCTCGCCTTATTTGGGTTAGTTTCTCCAGCTTTTGACACAGTTGGTAACCACTTTACATTTTTTGGACTTGACATGGTGCCACATGCCTATAATCCCAACGTTCTGGGAAGGTGATACAAGATTGCAAGTTGAACTCCAAAGTGGTCATTATTTTTATTTATTTATTTATTTATTTTGGTACCGGGGATTGAACTCGGGTCCTTGCGCTTGCGCAGCAGGCGGCGAAACCACTGAGCTAAATCCCCGGCCCTAAGGTGGTCATTATTAAGGAGACCCTCTCTCAAAAGATAAAAAAGGAGGCCAGGGATTTAGCTCATTGGTCCCACCGCCTGCCTCGAAAGCGCAAGGTCCTGAGTTCGATCCCCGGTTCCAAAAAAAACCCCCAAAACTGTAAGAAGGCTGGGCAGTTAGCTCAATGGCACACCGCCTGCCTCGAAAGCGCAAGGTCCTGAGTTCGATCCCCAGTACCAAAAAAAAAAAAAAAAAAAAAAAGATAAAAAGGGGATGGGGATGTAGCTCAGTAAAGGATAGGCCTACCCTGCCATAAAGAAGAATGAGCTTGGTCCGGGGATTTAGCTCAGTGGTTTCGCCGCCTGCTGCGCAAGCTCAAGGACTCGAGTTCGATCCCCGGAACCAAAAAATAAAATAAAATAAAGTAAAAGAAGAATGAGCTTATAGCTAAATGGATGGACCTTGAGACCATACTCTTAAGTGAAATAAATTGGACACACATGTTTGAGTGCTGTGTTGTTTCTGTAGTGTGAGAAACCAAAAGTAGAAATAAGGACTAAAATTGAGAAGACTAGGTCAGTAGTGTCCAAAAGTTATGGGTTTCGTCCTATTTGGGCAAGGAGGAGAGAGAGGTCATCCCTATGTTTGGGATTGAATGCATGTTTGTGTCTGCCTAATGAGAAAAACATCTTTGGAATGGTATTTCCTAAGTCACTGGCAAGAATCCACATAGATGACTAGCTGGGGGCTGTGTTTTAGAATGGCACCTTTGAAATATTGGTGATACCAGAGTCTGGTTATCTACCCAAAGGCCTGCATTTTAGCTTTTTTAACATCCACTTAATCTGGCAGCCTGAACCCTTTTCCCCAACTAACTCTGACTTTCATGCTTTGAGAAAATATCTCAAAGGACTGGGCCATCTTTAACCATCTATCTTCCTTCTAATCTATGCAAATTCCTGCAGTGGCTATCTTATGTAAAATACAGTAAAATTTTATTGTACATAGTATCTATTAAATGTTAAAGAAAACATTTAAAAACAAGATAGAGAAATGGGAAGTAGGGACAAGTTCTAATAATTCCCCAAATTATATATTCTGTGATTTCAAAGATATTTCAATATATATGCTAATCTGTTTCATTTATACCACTAGGTCCTCTTAGTTCATTGAAAAGAGAGTTTTGTGCTATTTGTTTCTTTTTTGTAAGAGTCTTTTGTCTATGACTTGTACTCTAACATTTTGGCAATTCTTTTAAGATTATGGTACATAGTGTATTAACTGTTATTCTTTGATTCATTTGTTATGAAATTTTGCTTTATTTTTTCATAGAAGTAAAGACTTTAAAAAAATTTCTTTATTACCATCTTCTTGTGTTACATTGAAATAAAAATTAAAATTTAAAAAAGGGGATGCGGGGTGGGGGTGGGGGGGATTTAGTACAGTGGTTTCGCTGCCTGCCTAGCAAGCACAAGGACCAGAGTTCGATCTCCAGTACCAAAAAAAAAAAAAAAAAAAGGATAGGCATGTTGCAAAAGGTTCTGGTTTCAATCCCCAGTATCACCACCACAACAACAAAACTCTGTATTTGTTTTCTATTGATCCTCCCTTTCCATGACTCCTCCTCCTCTGTCTTCTTTGCTGCTGCTCTTTCTCTCCCCCATGATCCCCCAGTTTTTCTTGATGATATTTTCCAGGTTCATTATTATCATAGTATGCTTTGCTTCTTTAATTATGTGTATTTGTTAATTTATTTTTAATTTTTTGTAATGTTGTGGATTTAGGCCAGGGCCTTTCTTTTTTTTTTTTTTTTTTGGTACCGGGGATCAAACTCAGGACCTTGTACTTTCAGGCAAGGGCGGTGCCACTGAGCTAAATCCCCAGCCCTAAGGGCCTTTCATATGGCAAGTACTCACTAAGCTATATCCCCCAGTACTATATTAATTTAACAGTGCCTAACAGACAATCCCTAAACTCAATATCAGGGAACACCTGGCATTTATTCTTACACTGACATTTTTTTGCAGGTTCATTGTGTTCATGCTACATTTGGTTAAGTTGTAGGATGAGTTCAGATCTGCCCTGCATTTCTTCTTTCTGGGCTCTGGCCAAAAGGCAGTGGTTACCAGGGCATTTCTTTTTATGGTGGATCATCAAAGCACATAAGAGATCATGCACACGCCCTTAAAACCTCTGCTTCTACCTGTTAATATTACATTCGCTAATGAAAGTCGTGCTAAACTTAACATTAATTACACCCACAGTTGGAAAGCAAAGAAAGTTACCTGGAAAATAACGAGACTGGCCTATTAGAGGAGGACCAAGATTCCAATCTACTATACTAAAAAGCATGTTTAGCTTCTTTTGTCTGATAGTATTACTTTTTAGGTTTAATTACTGTACTTTCAGAAATTTCATTTTCCTAATCCTTTCCTGTATTTTTTAGGTTTCATGTGAGGAGCATATGCCTGAACTTTTTACCCTTTTAGCTTGCTTGATATATAGGTGAGTTTAATTCAGATATATTTATCACAGTAATGTGTAGTTATCACCTTATCCCTTCTCTCTCCACTGGTTAGGTTTCTGGTCTTATCCTTGAATTTTTAATGTGCATACTAACAAAACTCAAATAAGACTGTTAAACACTTGAACTCTGAATTACCCATCCTTTTCTGTTTTATTCATATCTGAGATACCATTGTCTTCTAGTTCCAAATCCCCAATTTAGTAAGCTGAGCATGGTAGCACACACTTTTAAACTCAGCTACTCAAGAAACTGAGGCAGGAGGATTCAAGTTTGAGCCAGCCTGAGCAACTTAAGAATACCTTGTCTGGGAGGAAAAAGAAAGGCTAGGGGGCCAGGGGTTTAGCTCAGTGGTTTTGCTGCCTGCTGCGCAAGCGCAAGGACCCAAGTTCAATCCCCGGTACCAAAAAAGAAAAAGGCTGGGAATGTAGCTCAGTGGTAGAATAGCTTGGATTTCTTCCCTTATACTGGGTATGAATGCGTGCTCACACACACATCCACACACACCCTAAATTAGTAGTAGTATTCCATTATGTTCTATATTTTTTTGTTTTTTTGCTTTGTTTGGTACTCGGAGATCAAACTCAGGACCTCGTGCTTGCAAGGCAGGTGCAGTGCCACTGAGCTAAGTCCCTGGCCCCCCATGTTCTATGTGTGTGTGTGTGTGTGTGTGTGTGTGTGTGTGTGTGTGTGTGTATAATGGTGAAATATATAACAAAATCTGTCATCTTAGTTATATTTAATTATGTAGTTCAGTGGCATTGAGTGCATTCAAATTGTTATTCTATCATCATTGAAACTCTTTTCGTCTTGCAAAACAGAAACTTCTAAAAATAACTCCCTGTTCCACTTTTCCCCCAGCCTCATCACCTGCCATTCTACTTTCTGTCTCTATGAATTTGACAACTCTAGATACCTCATATAAGCAGAATCACACGAAATTTGTCCTTTTGTGATTGGTTTAACTTAGCATAATGTTGTCAACGTTCATCTGTACTGTTTGTGTGAGAATTTCCTTAGTTTAAAGGCTGAATAATACTATATTTGTTGTGTATGAATAAGCATTTTGGTTATGCATTCATCTGTCAGACACTTGGACTGCTTCCACCATTTGGCTGTTTCAAGTAACACTGATATAGGCTGGAGATTTAGCTCAGTGGTTCTCCTGCCTGCCCTAGAAGAGGAAGGACCCGAGTTCGATCCCTGGTACCAAAAAAAAAAAAAATTATTGATATAAACACGGGAGTGTGTATAAATAACCGAGTCCTTGCTTCAGTTATTTTGGATATATACTCAGAAGAGTTGCTTGACATATTGTAATTATGTTTTAAATTTTTTCATTTCTGCAGTGTTTTCCACTGGTTGACATTTTATCAGCATACTTTTTGAGCCCCAGCTATCACTGTGAAAACCAGACAAAAGTTCCTGTTTCCATGGAGTTATATTGAGGGGGGTAGTTGGATAGTATATATGTTATATAAATAAATTATATAGTTTTTTATAAGGAGTTAATGGCCATGGAAGAAAAGTGACTACTATTAGGAGTATATCTCAACCATAACACTTTTCAAAATTTATTATAATTAAATACTTTTATTATTTCTAACTGTCATATAATACAAAGATTAATCTACTTTCTTGTAGATAATAAATGAATATATAGTAATAGCCATTTCATTTATTCATCCAGTATCATCATGAATGGCATGAATAAAATTCTCACTTAAAATGAAAAGTCTTGGGATTCTAAATTTCAGCTTCAATTGCCAAGGTATTGAAGTACCTGGACTTTTAATGCAACTCTCTTTTATTCCATATATGAGATGGCTGTAAATCTTTTTGTACTCACCTCTTTATCACTACATTGAATCTATACCTGTATGTTCATAGATGATATTTGAGGAGCAGATATGTGAACATTGCTTTGTTTCTAGACTTTTGGTGTCTCTGTTTAGTACTTTGAGTTTTCTCCTAACTCCTGCTGGTCTCTGCATCCAACATCTCTGGTCAATGACTCCAGGAAATTTGAATTACAAATAAGAAAGATAAGTGTATTGGTTATCTAATACCAAATTCTCTCAAAATTGAGTTGCTTAAACATCAGTACATATTTGTTAGCAGACAGTTTCTTTGGGGCTTGACTCTGCTGATTATTCTGGCTCATGTAATTCTTGAAGTTGTAGTCAAAATGTTGACAGGACTACGGTATTCTGAAGGCTGGGCTCAGCCTGGAGGATTTGCTTCCAAGATGACTGGCAAGTTAATGTTACCTGTTGACAACTAGACTGACTGAGTGTCTTCCTGGAATGGTGGCTAGCTTCATTCAAAATTCATGATCCAAAAAATATACAAGATGGAAACCCCAATGTCTTTAATGGCCTAACCTTGAAAGTCAGACACCATCATTTCTGTAGTGGCCTATTGATTATACAGATCAAACCTGTTTAGTGTAGCGGGGTCTATAAAAGGTATGATCCCCAGAAAACATTGATCATTGAAGGGCATCTTGAAGGCTGGTTACCATGGGGGTTCAGTGAGAATACATCAGGGAAATTGGATTTATGTCCTAACCCCCTCAGGTCCTGGCTCCACAAGAGTAAGACAGATCTGTGATGTGATTACAAAGAAGCCTGAGGAACAGATATCATGGAAGGAGACTTCTTAACCTGAGACTTACCTGAGAAGCTGGAATCCTGGAAAAGATTGGACACTGGAGTTGCTGGACCCACAGACTGTCTTGACCATTGTGCTCAGAGCTAGCAAGGTGTGAATGTCATCTCAACCTTCGATGTCAGCAATAGCTGTCTAACAATGGACCATTCAATCCAGACAATGGAAAGGAAAGGTGAGGTGGCTCAGAGATGGGCAGTTTAGGAGAAGGGAGCTGTATACTCAGGGGCAGTACAAAAGAGGAAATTCAATACTGCTACCAACAGTAGTTTACATGAGTGTCACTAACTATGCAGGACACATATTTTTTGTTGTTGTTGTTTATTGTTTTTACTTTGTGGTACTGGGATTGAACCTTTGCACTGAGCTACATCGCTATCCCTTTAAAAAAAATTTTTTTTTTTTTGGTGTTTTTGAGATGAGGTCTTGCTAATTTACTGTTTCCAAGGCAAGAGTTAAAAGGGATCATTGTGCCTCATGCCAAAGTGCTGAGATTATAGGCATATACCACCAAGCCTTGGTGGCATTTGTTTTTTATTTATTTGACTATTTGACTTTTTTTAAACAAAAAATATTTAGGGCAGTGGCAGTTTGAGAACAGGGTCTTGCTATTTACCACGCTGACTTCTAACTCACTGTGTAGCCCAGGCAAGTGTTGAAGTTCCAGACGTTGGGGTTGTAGGTGGATGCCACCATGCCTGGCTTATAATAAATATTTTAAAGTAATATCTATTTTTCTTTGAGGATATATTGAAATGTATTTTCTTAAATGCTGTTATACAAGTATAAACAGAAGGTTGCTATTCTGTCCATCCTGATCCTCCTTCCCACTGCCCTGAGACAAGCACTTTGAACATTTTTATTTGGATATTCATCTCCATTTTTCTGAATATCATCCACATGCAACTATTACTTGATTTCTCACTTAAAGTTCCTATTAATTTTGGCAGTGTACATAAAGATTTAGCTGTCTTTCACATGTCACCCTTATCTGGGTATATTCTTCTCCTTGTCCTTTCTAATCAAATTTCAGGATCTATAGATATTTCCTTTGGACTACTCAGTTTTCTCAGGAATAAGTCCTAGATTTGCTGGAGGAATGTAAGCAGGAACTGCTGGCTTTTTGTGAGGCAAACAAAAGAAGGAAATGTTGTTCTTATATTTATAGCTTTACATATTTTCTGATGGTTTTAGAAAATGAGTTCTTTATCATCTCACAGTGTTACTGCTTCTCTGCTCTTGATGAATAGGGCAGAAAAGGTCTGTACCTCTGAAGTTACTCACAGTCTTGTATTTTGAACATTTTCCACTTCACTGCCTCTTTTTCCTCATCTTATATATAATCCATCATGAAACACACACACACACACACACACACACACACACAGATACTTTTTTGAGTATATTATCATCTTTCAACATTTCACTTCTTTTTTTTCCTACATTGCTTCAGCTACCTTTATCTGGACCTGGTATACCTGAAATCCAGAACCTCATTAAAAAAAGCCCCCGTCACCAAAAAAAAAAACCCCACACATTTTTCTAGTGTGAGGTAAATGTCACCATATTATGTGAGACAAAAGAAGACATCAGTTGGTTTCAATGCCATTTTATTTTACTTTATTTGGTGGTATTAGGGCTTGAACTAAGGCCTCATACATGCTAGGCAAACACTTTACCACTTAGCTATATCCCCAGCCCTTAATGTCTTTTTATAACAGCCTACATTTAGTTCCCTCTTTTTCTGCCCTATTCACAAACTTCTATTTGCAGAAACCTCCATTCCCCTCTAGGGTACTGCTGTGGCTTTCCAATATTTAGTATATGTGCTGCCAAAGTGAGCAATGCTTGGCTTTCCCACCCTCCCTCCAACCCTTTTTTACACTTGAGGTTTCTTTAAGTCAGATACCACTCATCTCTGCTCTCTAGCTTCCAAAATTTTATTGCTGTCTCTTAACTGCTGAACTGTTCTATTTTCTTTGTCTTTGTGAGTTTATCTTCCTTTATTAATGTTTATTTTGGTTTGGAAGAGAAATAAAGGAATGTGAATGTTCAGTCTTCCATTGGTAACTAGGAGGGCATGTAGGGTTAAAAAAAATTAAGTTACTGGGCCAGGGATTTAGCTCAGTGGTTTCACTGCCTGCTGCGCAAGCACAAAGACCCGAGTTCAATCCCTGGTACTGAAAAAAAAAATTAAGTTACTGTAAAATGACATTAGAATCATAATTGCATTACAGCCTGTCATATGAATGTTCCACAATTGCCTATAGCCACTTTCTGATTAAAGTACTCCCCCCAAATTCTTTATGATAAAAATAGCAATTTAAAGGCCATCTTAATAATTAAATCTATGTGGGATTTATTACACATTTAAGATTAATTTCTTATTGGGGATAGATAGCAAGATTGAAGAGAAATACAGTATTGCCAGTAGATTCATTGGAGACACTCCCGAAATCATCAGAACCCCATACAATCGAAGATGTCATCCATATACATTTCAGTTTCTCTGCAGGTTGACAGTGTTCAACATTTCTCTGTAGTCTGGAGGAAAATTGCTCAATAGAGGATTTTAAAATTGCCGTATTTCTTTGTTCAGAACTCTGAAGCAAATCTGTTTTGTTTCTGTTCTTTTAGCTTCGTGTTTTTGGGACTCTGCTCTTACTCAGGAAGAAGAGGATACAGCCAGATTTCTTGTATGTACATTTTAAACATTTACCTGTGTCCTGCATTACTTTGCAGTTCAAGTGTAGTAGGTTGCTGTAACCTACCAATAAGTTGAAAAAACTCAGCCAGGCGTGATGGTGCACACCTGTGGTCCCAACAGTTGGGAAGCTGAGGCAGGAGGATTGCTAGAAGTTAAAGGCCAGCTTGAACTACATAGCGAGAACCTCTCTCTCAAAAAAAGAAAAAGTCAGTGAGGAATAAGTAAAAAAAAAAAATAGAAAATCAGAACCAAGGGAATAATGGTGTATGGCTATGATAAAATAAGTACATACAGAATTATTCAAGTTAGACTCAAATTTGAATATGATCTGGAGAGTCAAAGCAAACTGAGACACAAAGTGCACTCCGTGATTTGTATTGTTTATGAGGAAAAAACTTGGTATTACTTAAGGAAAGAAAAAGCTTTTCATTGGCACTTGGGCCAAAAACGCATTTCTAAAGTAATTCCATAATTTTCATAATTTAAGTTCAGTTTTTAAAAGTTGATGTTGCCCAAAGGTCAAAAGTTAAAATTATGTAAAAGAGTAAATGTAACATGTATCTTTGAAATGATCATACTTAATGCATATTCTTCAATACAAGTATATTGGGATTTTAATACAAGTTAAACTAAATTATACTAATATTCTGTGGCAGCCTATAGTACTGATATTCATAACTTTTCACATATTTTTGTAAGGGTTCAAATCTTGCTTTAGTGACTTGCAGAGTTTATGATCATGGGCAAGATTCTTAATGTCTTTGTGTCTCAGTTGGCATCATCTCTACATGTAATAGAACTTGCCCTATAAGAGGATTGGGATGGTTAAATGCATATAGTAGGGTTCTATAATTTATAGGTATTATTAGCTATGTAGTCTTTCCTACCTGAGATGGGCTTTAGATGAGTTGACTGTTTTCATTGATCTTTTTAGTTTAACATATAACACAAAAGAAATGATTACCCAATTTGGATTAATAAAATTATCCCTTTTCAGTTGGGGATTTAGCTCAGTGGTTCTGCAGCGTGCCTCACAAGTGCAAAGTCCCAAGTTTGATTCCCGGTACAAAAAACAAACAAAAAACAAAAAAAATTATCCCTTTTCTTCAATAAAACCACCATTAACACTGGAAAAAGGCAAAGCTAGGAACAGTTTTTGTAATATATATAGCAGAAACACATTAACAATTCTTAAAAATCAGTGATTAAGAAGATAGAAAATAGGATGAAGAACATGAAGAAGCAATTGGAGGAAATGCAGGTGGCCAACACATATTTTAAAATTTTAATGTCACAAAAAAGTAAACAATTCAGATTAGCAGATGCATCTTTAAAACATATTTTGAATTGATGAGTAATGACTCATTTATGAACAAATTTTGAATTAGTAGTTCACATATATATTTCATTTGCAGAGTAAAAAAGCTATAAATTGTGTTAAAGGAATTCTTATCTACAGCTTAGATATTCTTAGCCATCATAAAATTTATGTATTTTCATTCATACACCAGAGCCAAATATTTTGGTTTGGACTATCAATTAGAAATGGACTGCCTGGGCCGGGGATTTAGCTCAGTGGTTTCGCTGCCTGCTGCACAAGTGCAAGGACCTGAGTTTGATCTCCAGTACCAAAAAAAAAAAAAAGAAAGAAATGGACTGCCTGTATTTGATGCCTTGCAGTCTCAAATACATTCTAGAATGTGGATGTAAATTTATTCCATGACTGCTCCTATTTGTACGAGTAGACTATGCATCAGTTAGAAAAATCCTGTACAAGTATAATAGCTTTATGTGTACTTACTTTATGTGTACTTTTAGAAGTCTGAAATAGATACTATTATTTTAATTTTTATGGGTGTGGGAAGTGAAACACAAAGGGTAGGAAGCTTATATAATTGTATACCAGTATGCAATAAACACAGAATTCAAACCCATACAGTCTGACTGTAGGGTCTGTGCTCTGTGATATTGTACTCAAGGGAAAAGAACTGCAAATTTTGCCAGTTGCCTATTGCTATTGTCTATTTTCTTATTCCTTTTTCTACTCAAAATTAGGGAACTGCAAGAATGCCTACTTCATTGTTAGGATTTATGTAGATTTCTTTTCCCAATCTGTCACTTATGTTACTCATGTTTGGTTGCATTGACACTTGAATTAAGGTAGTTACATTTAACATATGATAAATAAGTACATTTAATAAGATAATTCAGTCATAATAGAGAACAATGTTTCATAGTCTTCTTTCATGAGTTCCCACTATTCTTTTAAAGATAACTCTTCTTTTATTCTGTTACATAGATTTTTTTTCAAAGCGCTCCTTTTAATATATAGTCTTTAACTAGAATATAATTTGAAATTGGTTTGAGGTAGGAATTTACTGATAATTCTATCAGTAGAATTATTTTTGCAAGTAGAAAACCAGTTGTTCCAATACTCTATCAAATAGTTCTTTTTTTTGTGATACTACCTTTATCAGATATGTGCTTAATAGTTTCTAGGTTTAGTCTTTTTATTTTGTCTACAATTTACACTGTATTGTAATTTGTATCTTGTGTTTTACATTGTGAAAGTAATTATAACTTTATTGGAACCTTATTCTGGGGTAAGGGTATTCTTACTTCCCTCCACACAGATGTTCTTGGTTTTTCAGAAATTTCTGAGCTGCATGGGGATCTCTTTGCTTCCGTTTGAATTTTAGAGTCAGTTTATCTAGTTTTGGGAAGAATAATTTTGGAGATTTTAAGTGGAATTGCAATGAATTTATAGATTAATTGGAGAAGGAATTAAGTGAAAAGGCTTTTCTATCATACTTAAAAGATGTTTTAAGGGAATCTATTATATAATTTATTTTAAGAGAAAAGTAACCTCTAGAGAGGTGAAAATTTCTTAGTGTCAGAATTGGAGGTTTTAGTATATGTGCTGTCGAAGCGATCACTAGAATCAGAGGTTTTAAATCTGAGATTATTTATAAAATAGTAAAAGAACATTTAATGCCATATGTTAAACCACACACATACACACGTGTGTGAATGTGCACACACACAGAGCAAAATAGAAGAGCAATAAATAGGAAATAAAGAGAAGTTCAAATACTTCCCCTATTGTTTTAAAAATATTTCAATATATATGCTAATTTGTTTCATTTATACTAAAAGTTTATCTTTGTTGAAGAGAAAGTTTGTGTTATTATCTGTTTTGGTTTTTTTTGGTACCAAGGATCAAACTCAGGTCCTTGCACTTGCACAGCACATATCTGTTTCTTTTTTGTAAGAATCTTTTTGGCTTATGTCTTGTACTAGCTACTTCAAAGATAATGATACACGGGGTAATACCTTTTGTTATTCTCTTATTATTTGGTTATGAAAATGTTAATTTTTTATAAAATAAAAAGAAAAAATGGTGTGTTAACACACACATACATAACTCGTGTGTGTGTGTGTGTGTGTGTGTATATTTTTTTTGGGGGGGGTTTTTTGGTACCAAGAATTGAACTTGGGACCTTGCACTTGCAAAGCAGGTGGCGGCACCACTGAGCTAAATCCGCAGCCCCATAACTCATATATGTATATATATATATATACAGTAACAAAACCTAGCACCATGTTTACTTGTAGAAATTAGATCTCTTCCTACTAAAGTCAAGAAATATGAGCAGATTACCCATACTACCATATTTATTTACTATAATTTTATATGCCTAGGATTTTTTTTGTTGTTAATAAATTTTATTTTATTTTATTTTATCCCATTCTGCCCCTCAAGCCCCTTCCCCTCCCTATGTACAAAAAAGCTTTGTTTCCATTTTTTCCTTCTATTCTCACTTTTTTCTTGTGCCTTCCTTCCTTTCTCTCTCCCTCCTCCCTTGTTCCCCTTCCCGTTTGAACACTTTCTTTGCATTTCCCAACATCCATTATACATCTCAGTCCTTATTTCCACTTTCAGTTTCTCACACCAGAGGATGCCTAGGGATTTAAATAAGTAAAAATTGGGCAGGTAAGCTGCGCATGGTGGCTCATCCCTGTATTTCTAGCACTCTGGAAGGCTAAGGGAAGAGGTTGCAAGTTTAAGCCCAGGCTGGGCAACTTAGTGAGACTATGTCTCAAAATAAAAATAGCTGGAGATGTAGCTTAGTGTAAAGACCCCAAATTCAATCCCCAGTGCCTAAAAAAAGGAAGATGCATGCAAAATTAGATAACAGGAGAATGCAGTGTGTGTATTTGCAGCAAGTCAACTATGTATGTACTATATACAAAGTTAACATACAGAAATCAATAATGTTATAAACCACAGCCAGCTCAGAAATAAAGTGGAAGAAAGTTGCTCAGAGTGTTAACAAAACCCGAAAACAAGATGTGAACTCTATCTGATGTGTTATACTGTGTGTGTGTGGGGGGGGGGGATACTCCCATATTGGAGTTGAACCCAGGGCCTCACATATGCTAGGCAAGTGCTCTAGCCCTGAGCTGTATCTCCAGCCCTTTTTCTGTTGTTTTGTCTTTGTTTTTTTTTTTTTTGGTACTGGGGATTAAACTTGGTACCTTGTGCTTGTGAGGCAGGTGCCAGAACCACTGAGCAAAATCTCCAGCCTCCTCTAGCCCTTTTTAAAATGAGGTGAGGTCTTGCTAAGTTGCTTAGGCTAGCCTCAAACTTTTTTTTTTTTTGGTTACGGGGATCAAACTCAGGACCTTACACCTGTGAGACAGGCGCTGACCTCAAACTTTTGATCCTCCTGCTTCAGCTTCCCAATTACCAAGGATTGCAAGCATAAACCACCACACTTAGCCCCAAAAATCTTTAAAGTATTATTGAGACCTAAGAGAATTTGAATACATTTTTAAATACTTTTTGGGGGTTAATCAACAGATACATGCTTGTAATCCCAGCTACGTGGAGGCTGAGACAGGAAGATTCCAAGTTCTAGAGGCCGGCCTGGGAAACAGCAAGACACCATGTCAAAAAAGGGGGTTGGGCGGGCTGGGGATTTAGCTCAGTGGCACCACACCTGTCTCGCAAGTGCAAGGTCCTGAGTTAGATCCCTGGTACCAAAAAAGGGGGGGGGGGGGTTGGCTCAGTGGTAGCCTTGGGTTCAGTCTCCAGTATTATCAAAAAATTTTTTTTCATAATTTTTCTTAGAATTAGACAAGACTATTTACATACACAAATCTAGAGTACGTTTATAAAATAAAATGTGCAGTGTAGCCAGAAAACTCATGGAAAGATATTCTGTGCCATACTCTCCATTTTAAAAGGGGGACATTTATTTAATGCTTACATAACTTTAACTAAAAAGATACTTGCAAAAGGTTGACAGTTGGTATATATATGTATATACGTATATATATATAGATATGTGTATATATATATGTATATGTATATATATCACAAAACTGACTTGAAATTACCTTTATGCTCTCACTATCAATTTTATTTTTTTTTTAAATCTGCTGTTAGGTTTCTTAAAAATGAGAGGAAGTTGCTTTGGTACCAGCAGTCTTTGGAAACCTTAATGTTTCTTGCTAGGGTCTGTGGTATCTTAATCTTTTTTTGGTTCTGTTTAGTAGGAAGAGGAATAAAAATAATAAAAATTGTGAATTGCTGATGTTTTAAGGTTAATTTCCTCTGTTCTTTAATACAGAATTTTGATATATGCATATTATGTTAACATATTTGGAAAACACTCAATCATAAAGCAGTAATCATCTTATAGTAAAAAATTAACCCGTATTTCTCAGGGGTGCAGTCTTTTTTTTTTTTTGGAAACTAAATACATTTTAATAGAAAACAAAATACAAAATAACTTTTTGGAAAACAGAAATATTTAATCCTTTCCCCATACATTAGAACTTGCTTTATCCTCAGGGCACAGTTTGACATGTACATGCGCACTCAGGATTCACCTCATGATGTGCTCACCACAGGAGAGAGAGCGGAAATGCTAACCTCTGGTTAACAGGCACTCTGAAATCTAATACTAATTCTATCTTGTGACCTACTCCAAATTATTCTTTTTTTTGGTACTGGGAATTGAACTCAGAGACTTGCGCTTGTCAGGCAGATGCTATGCCGCTGAGCTACATTCCCAGCCCTCCAAATTATTAACCATAATCTTTTTTATTTTTTGGTGGTACTGGGGAATGAACCCAGAGCCTCCAATATGCTAGGCAAATGCGCTACCACTAAGCTGCAGCCCCTCCTACCATAATCTTTCTTTTCAGGGGACAGAATTATTGATAGAAGTGCAGCCAAGAAAGAATCTTTCCCACCATAATTGCAAGAGAGCCCAGTGTTCTCAGTCAACTCACCCTCCGACTTCCATAAACATGCTGTTTGGTGTGCTCAACATGCAAGGGGTGCAGTCTTTGTTGTTGCTTGTATGAGATTTGAGCTAATTTAACTAGAATTAGTGGGAAAGATGGTGTTTTGCTAATATGCTATAGCTAGTTGTAAAATGTTTTTCTGTTTGTTGTTTTTTTCTCATCTTTGTTATAGAGGGATTTTGTATGTCTGAAATCTTCTTTGAATGATTACTGGGGGCAAGGTCTGTTCTGAGTGCTTTGCTTTTTTTGTCTCATTTAGTTGTCACATCAGTCCTTGTCACTTTATAGATGAGAAAAGAGAGTAAACTCTGTCTACTTCTCAAGGTTACACAGTAAATTTTGAAGCCAAGATTTGAACCCATGATGTCAGATTGCACAACTTTTTGTTAACCAGTAAAAATAGCTAAACTCTCCTTGATTTGCAGAGAGTTGTATCTTGCATTTTTTCCAAGTAATAGTGTGTCAATCAGATATCTTTGCAGTTTCTTTTAGGGGTAGAGTAAAAGGCATTTATTTTTATGCCTGGGGTCCGCAGGTTAACTATGTGGGCAGATATTCTTTAGGTTATAAACTGGATGAGGATGGCTTAGGCCATGAGGCAGACCGTATCTTTTGCATGCACAAAATTAGCCAATTTCAAGTATACAATTTAGGGCTGGGAATGTACCTCAATGTCAGAGTGCTTATCTAACATTCAGAAGGCCCTTGGTTTCATCTGTAGCACTGCAAAACAAACAAAAAGTGTACAATTCAGGGTTTTTATTGTATTCATGGCCTATACCATAATCAGTGTTAAAACATTTTTATCACCATAAAATGAAAGCCTGTGCCATTAGCTAGCATTTTCTATTTCCCTCCCCAAGGCTTTAATGTACGCAAGCATAAATATACTTTCTATCTCTATGAATTTGGATTTGCTTATTCTGGACATTTCAGACAAACTGAATGGTATAGTATATGGCCTTGTTACTTTCTTCTTTCGCTGAGCATAATGTTTTCAAGCTTGATCTATTTTATAGCCTTTATTAGTGCTTTTTCCCCCTTTTTTTGATGATGTCCTTAGAGGCACAAAATTTTTAATTTTTCTGATGTCCATTTTTACTTAATTTTCTTTTGTGCTTTCGGTATAATAGCTAAGAAACATTTCCTAATCCAAAGTTGTGATTTATACCTATATTTTCTTCTGAGAATTACATAGTTTGAGTACTTATAATACAGGTCTTTAAATTCAGTGTTGTATGTGGAGTTAAGGTAATAGATAATCTTATTGTCTCAATACCACTTATTGAAAAGGCTTTTCCCTAATGAATTATCTTGTCACTGTGGCCTAAAATCAGTTGACTATAAGTATGAGGTTTATTTCCAGAATCTCAGTCTACTTCATTGATCTGTTGTGACTATCTATATGTCAGTCCTACACTGTCTTAATTATTTTAACTTTGTACTAAGTTTTGAAATTGGGAAGTGGAGTCTTTAGTTTTGTTTTTTTTTTAAGGTTGCTTTGGCTCTTCTGGGCCCCTTGCATTTCCATATGAATTTTAGGATCTGCCTGTATACTTCTGCAAAAAAAGCAGCTGGTATTTGGATCAAAAAGCATTGAATTTGTAGATCAATTAGAGTAATTGTCATATTGACAGTATTAAGTCTAATAATCTGTGGATGTGAGATGTCTTTATTTCTTTTTAAATGCTAGTGGTAATTTGGAGTTTTCAAAATATGTTTTATATCTAATATGTTAAATTTGTTCCTAAGTATTTTATTCTTTTGATAACTATTTAAACATGTTGCTTTCTTGATTTCCTTTTTTGGATGATACTATTGTAAATGATATTGCTTTCTTAGTTTCCTTTTTTGAATGTTCCATGCAGATACCTTTAAATACAATTGAAATGCCAAATGCTTTCTCTTTAAGGTTGGGACAGGTCCACTCTGAGTACTTCAGCATCATAGTGCAAGTTTTAGATGTCACAGTTGGCCAAGAACATAAAATAAAAGATAACCAGATTAGAAGGGAAAAAACAAACGTGTTTTCAGATGTTGTCTTCATTTTCCTTCATCTCAAAATGTTTTGTAATTTCCATTTTTATTTTTTGATTTTTGATCAATTAAGAGTATTATTTAATTTTCACATTTGTAGATTTCACAAATTTTTTTCCATTACTAATTTCAAATTTTACCCATTGTGATCAAGAACATACTTTGTTGACTCTTAGTCCTTTTGAATGTATTGCGCTTTTGTTGTGGCCTAGCATATTATCTATTATCTTGCAATTATTTACATATACTTGAGGGGTCAGTTGAACAATTTCCTTGAATATTTCTGCTAAAACCAAAAGCCAAAATAGCTTATTAGTTAACAGGAAATCTTTCTGATACCTTCAGTGAAAGGAAATAAAAAGTGTTATTTCCAAATTGATAGCTCCACATAAATTCAGCCAAATATGAGTTTAGCACAAACTCTTCTTATAGTTTTACACTTTGCTTTACATTTGTTCCAATAGGACAGTGTTTTGGGTATGCAAGGAAGAGGTAACATGAAACAAGTTGGATTATTATGATTAATTTGAACATGTTGGAAATCAAGGAAAGGCTGAATGTTATTGTATGCAGCCCATAATTGGAAGGAATGGTAGAAACAGGGTAAACTGTGTGTTGTAAAATAAGCAACAAAGTTTGGGCAGAATGGTTGCCAGCAGTTTCTAAATAATGAGTAGGTAGCATCTGTAATACCAAAAGCCTGTATACTTCCTTCTCCTGGAATTTGACACTTAAGTCGGGAACAAATTACTCAATTGAAGAGTCAATTGAATTTAACCTGCAGAGGTAAATTGCACAATTGAACCTACTTGAGAAAAATGTTTACCATTTTAAGTGATATGTTCTATAGGTGTCTGTTAGGTATAGTTGGGGTACAGTGTTGGTCAAGTTCACTATTTCTTTACTGATAATCTGCCTGGTTGTATTTTTTATTATTATTATTATTATTATTATTATTAGTGTTTTGTTTTTTGAGTCAAAGTCTCACTATGTAGTTCAGGCCGGCTTTGAACTTGCAGCAGTCCTCCTACCTCAGCCTCCCGAATGCTAGGATTAGAGGTATCCACTCCTGGCAGTATTTATTATTGAAGATAGTGTTGGAAATCAAATATTGTTGAATTGCTAGTTTCTCCCTTCAAACATACCAGTTTACATGCTTTGAAACTGTTATGTAGATATGTTTTTATAATTGTATCTTTCTGCCAGATCAACCCTTTCATCATTTTAAAATGTCTTCTATTTCTAGTAACAGTTTTCATTATAAATTCTGTTTTGGCTGGATGTGGTGGCACATGCCTTTATTCCTAGCACTCAGGAGGCTGAGGCAGCAGGGATCACTGCAAGTTCAAGCCAGCCTGGTTACATAGTTCAAAACCAGCTTGAAATACCAAGACCCTGTCTCAAAAATAAAAACAAAAATGTATATTTTCTCTAATATTAGTATAGCCACTCTTATGGTTGTTTATGATGTATTTTGTCTATGATTTTACTTTTAACCTGTTGTGGTCAAACCTAAAGTATGTCTCTAATAACATAGTTTTCCTATAGTCTGACAATCTGTCTTTTAGCTTTATTTCATCCCTTCATGGGTAATTTTAAAAACTAAGATTGGTTTGTGTCTGCCATTTTCCTTTCTATTTTCCATAGTTTCATGTCTTTTTTTGTTTTTATTTTTCCTTTAGTGCTTTCTATGTATTAAGCAAATGTTTTCTTATGTAAAATTTTAATTTTTAATGATTTTTCAGTATATTTTCTTAGTGTTTTTTTATCATATTTATCTTATAAAAATCTACTTCAAATTTATACTTAAATGACAGTAAAACAGAAATGACCCGATTATGGTAATTTGCCATATTTGTCATCTCAGACAAATACCAATTCTTTGTTTTAAGAACATTAAAAATCCTCTTGGTTAGCTATTTTGGAGTACCAAATTAAATTTGTCTATTATAGTTACCTTACTGAGGTGTAGAACATTACAAGTTATTCTTCCCTGTCTGTGTGCACTTCTGAACTCATTGTTCTTCCTTTCTCCATTCCTCCTTACCCCATAGCCTAGGCTCTGAGAAGGACTGAATAGAATAGTGAACACCATTCCATTAATTACTTCTCTGAGATTAACTTTTTAGCTCCTATGAGAGAACATATAGCATTTGTCTTTCTGCACCTAACTTATTTCACTTAATATAGAGTCCTCCAATTTTACCTGTGCTGCTGCAAATGACAGAATTTTTACTTTATCCATTTGTCTGTCATGAATATATGGGTTGATTTTATATCAACCCATATGTTGATTTTATTGATTTTAAACAGCGGTGTAATAAACACACTAGTGTAGATGGCTCGCTGACATCATGATTTCATTTCCTTTGGATATATACCTAGTGGATTGCTGGGTCAGATAGTAATTCTATTGTAGTTTTTGAAGAACCTCCACATTGTTTAGGACTTTACTAATTTACATTCCCACCAAAAGTGTATGAGAATTATCCCTTTCTCCTGTCCTCACCAGCACTTGTCTTTTTTACTGTCACCATTATAACTGGGGTGAGATGATATATTATTGTGATTTTGATTTGCATTTCCCTAATGATTAGTGACGTTCAGCAGTTTTTCATACACTTGTTGGCTATTTATTCTTTTTTTGCAGAATATGTATTCAGGTCATTTGCTCAATTTAAAATAAGATTATTTGAGTTTTTTGCTGTTGAGTTTCTTATATATTCTGGAAATTAACTCCTTGTCAGATGAATAGTTTGCAAATATTTTCTCTCATTCTATAGGTTATCTCTTCATTCCATTGTTTGCTTACAGAGGCTTTTAAGTTAAACATCCCATTTACCAATTTTTGCTTAAGTCTTTGATCCATTTCGAGTTGATTTTTGTTATATGGCAAGTCAAGGGCCAGTTTCTTTCTTCTGCCTAACAATATCCATTTTTCCTATCAACATATATTGAAGAAACTTTCCTTTCTCTAGTGAATGTTCTTGCTGCCTTTGTTGAAAATCAGTTGTCTGTGAATACATGGATTTATTTATGGACTCTGTTCTTTTCCATTGGTCTGTATGTCTGTTTTCATGCCAGTACCATGCTGTTTGGTTTAATGATGCTTTGTGGTAAGTTTTGAAGTCAAGTATTGTAATGTTTTCATCCTTGTTCTTTTTCTTTAGGATTGCTTTGCTATTGAAGTCTTTTGTGGGTGATACAAATTTTACAAGCATTTTTTTCTATTTCTGGGAGTAATATCATCGATGTTTTGCACTGAATCTGTAGATTGCTTTGGACGCTATGGACACTTTAACAATATTAATTCAAGGTCCAAGGGAATAGCACTGGTAGAGCAAGCACTTTGTACCTGGGTTCAATCACAAGCAAAACAAAACAGTATTCCTTTAGTATGACATGTCTTTCTACTTTTTTCTGTCCTCTTCAACTTTTTTCATTGGCATTTTATAATTTTTTTTTTTTATTTTTGGTACTGGGGATCAAACTTGGGTCCTTGTGCTTGTGTAGCAGGTGGAGAAACCACTGAGCTAAATCCCCAGCCCCTACATTTTATAATTTTCACTGTAGAAATCATTCCCTTCTTTGGTTATATTTATTCCTGGGTGCTTTATTTTGTTTTTTCAGAGACAGGGTCTCACTATGCTGCCTAGTCTGGCTTTGAGCTTGGAATCGTCTAGCCTCAGCTTCACAGAGTAACTGGGATTAAAGCCATGTGCCACAGCACCTAACTTTTTTGAATGATGTTATGTTCTTGATTAGTTTCTCAGGAATTTAACTATTGATGTGTAAAGAAACTGCAGATGATACATATTTACTTATTTATTTGCTTGTTTATTTATTTATTTATTGGTAGGTTTTTCTATCTTTAAAATCATGCCTGCAAACAGACATGACATATCCTTTCCTATTGGGATACACTTCATTTCTTTCTCTTATTGCTCTGGCTAAGATTTCCAATACGATACTGCATGAAAGTGGTGAAAGTGGATATTCTTGTCTTCTTCCTGATCTTAGTGTTAACAATTTCAGATTTTCCCCCTTCAATATGATGTAGGCTATGTTTATCATATGTCATCCTTACCATAATTGTGTTGAAGTACATTTCTTCTATACTGTACCTTATTTTGGGTATTTTTATATGAAGTCATGTTAAGTTTTATCAGATGCTTTTTTGTGTCTGTTGAGATATACATATGGTTTTTATCCTTCATTTTTTGATGCATTACCTTTATTGATTGCACTATATTGAACCATCCAGGGGCAAAGAGGAAGGGGAAGTGGGAGGGATAGGGGAAAGGAAAGAAGGGAATGGAATTAATATGAGAAAATGAAAAAATGGAAACAAAGTCTTTGTAAATAGGGAGGGATGGAGGGGTTGAAGGGAGGCCAGGGGAAGGGGGAAAAAAATAAGAACCAAGAGAGATTATATTGAACCATCCTTGCATCTCTGGGATGATCTCACTTGATTGTGGTGCATAGAGCTTTTTATATGCTATTGGATTGGATTTGTAGTTTTTTTTTCTTTTTCTTTTGTGCACATTCAAGGATATCAGTCTGTGTGCCCCCGGACTATCTACAGTTTTTGGCATTTTAGTAGATTCTTTTGAAAAACTATTTGCTGTATGGCCTTAAGACAATTTCTAGGGTTTTATTTGTTGGATTTTGATTTTGTTAGGTGATTGGGGTCTGTTCTGGTTTTTTTTTTTTTTGGTTGGTTGGTTTTTTAAATTTTATTTTTATTTTTTGGTACCAGGGATCGAACTCAGGACCTTCCGCTTGTGAGGCAGGTGGAGTGCCACTGAGCTAAATCCCTGGCCCTGGTTGATTTTTTTTTTTTAAGACAGAGTCTCACTATCTAGTTCAGACTGGCCTTCAGATATGAAGCCCAGGCAGGCAGGCCTTGAACTTATGGCAATTCTCCTGCCTCAGACTCCTGAGTTTCTCAGAGTACAAGTTCATGTTACCATGTCCGATTCAGAGACTAGTGTTTTTGTTTGTTTGCGTTTGTTTTTTGTTTTTGTGCTTTCTTTGTAGTATTGGAATGAAACCAGGGCTTCATGCATGGTAGGTGGGTACTCTGCCACTGAGCTACATCCCAAGCTCGTTTTATTTTTAATTTTGAGACAAAGTCTTGTTAAGTTCCCATGCTTGCTTTGAACTTACTATGTTCCAGCCTTAGCCTCCCAAATAGGTTTATGGGTATATGTGATTTTTTAAACAAAAAAAATTTTTTACTTGTTTCCTGAGAACCTAGTATATAGATACCTTGTACTGCTGTCTAGGAAGTAGAACTCTTCTCATAGCTTTTTAAAGACATACCTTTTAAAATTGCATGTTCTTTTAAATTTCTAGACTTGGCTAATTATATTTTATTATTTTAGTTGTGTTTTATTGGATCTTATTTTTAGGGTTTTTTTGTTTTTGTTTAGGCGTATCAGGTATTTGCCTAGTTTATTGAAGTTATCAAGATAGCAATTTTTCGGCCGGAGATTTAGCTCAGTGGTTTCGCTGCTTGCTGTGCAAGCACAAGGACCCAAGTTCAATCCCCGGTACAAAAAAAAAAAAAAAAAAAAAAAGATAGCAATTTTTCAAAATGGAGATATATATATGTGTATATATATACATATATATACATATATTTTATGGCCTTTTAAAGTGGAAAATTAATTTGTTTCTACATTTACCATGTCTTTTATACCAAGTATTTGCTCTAAAGTTACTTTAATGATTTCTTCATTCTTCACTAAAGTCTTTTCTGGAGCCTTAGCCCAGGCTACTTTTGAATTCTGGGCTTAAGTGATCCTTCCAACTCAGCCTCAAGTGTAGCTGGGACTTACAGGCACGGACTACTGTGCCTAGATAGTCACCTAAAATCCTTTTTTTTTTTGAGACTCGTGGTTCAGACTGACCTTAAACTCACTCTGTGGCCCATCCTGGCCTCAAACTTGCAGCAATCCTTCTGTCTCAGCCTCCTGAATGCTGGGAATACAAGCATGCACCACCACCCCTGGCTTTATCTAAAATTTTAAACAGAGGTTTTTGTGAGTTCATTTGACTAGTTTGTTAATCATATATTTGGCAATAACCTCAAAAATATCATGTGTGCTTTTATTTATACCATGATTAGAGAAACCATTGCAGGCAAAAGTTAGTTTTCCTCATCTGGTTTTGTCTTTATTCTTCTTCCTCACTGTTTCATCAGACATCTCACTGTAAAGTCAGGATTATGTATCACTATTTTTTTATCTCATATTTTTCCTATGGTTTCTTGTCATTGGTAATTTTAGATGTTTTTAAGTGAAACTTCAGCAATAAAGAAAGGGAGTTTAAGGTATAGGCAGCCTCATATGCCCTGTTGTTTATCTTGAATCAGGATATTTGTGGGATTCTGAGAAAACGTGCTGATTTTTAAGGGGACGTATAGTATAATGGGTGAGAACCTACAACTTTGAGCCACCTGGGCTAGAATTCCCAGCTCTACCAAATAATAGCTTTGTGACCAGAGGAGAGTTACTTTTAAGCCCAGTTCTCTTCTCTTTTAAATGGATAATATAGTAATAGCTACTTCATAGCCTTGTTAGGGAATTGTAGAAGTTAAGGGATCAAAAATAATTATAACATTGCCTGAGAATAAGTTTTCAGCAGATGACAGTAATGACAATATTAGTGATCGTAATGGTTTCTCTGCAGCATTCCTTGAAGTTCTGCTTTTGGTGATTTCCATTTGTACTTCTCATTTTATCTCATCCCATTTGTGCTATTTTTTAAATAAATTCCACCAAATATGGAATATGTGGATGCTTTTCTTTCTCTGAGCCTTTGCAAATTTAAGATTTTCATTCTTACTTAGATATTGAAGTTTTTAAATGAGGAAGATCTAGATATTTGTGATCAAGTCACATTTTTTACAGTCTAATACTTTGGTTGTAAATAAAATAAAAGTTGGGGTCTCTTTCTTTGATGTTTAACTGTTGATCTCGTCCTTGGCCCTATTACCCACTGTGCATGTTCTCTAAAACCACTTACATTTTTCAGCCATGGATTCACATTTTCATTTAGGTTAATGGCTAAAACATTTTCATCTCCTTTCTTCTGATTGTATAGTGGACGTTTCTCATCTGGAATTCCTATAGGAAATTTCAGCTTTACATGTTCAAATTTTAATGCCCCCTTTTCTGCTTTTTTCCTCTTTCCTTTCCATTCTCTGCTATGTTGCCTTTCTCACTAGATCACACAATCAGTTGGCCAGGTTTTGAGGCAGTTACCTGTGAGTCATATCCAACTTTTCATCTCTGTCATAGCCCAATAAAAATCAGTGACCACTGGTTCCATAGATTCATCATCTAGTAAATGATGAACTAATGTTTGGTGACTCAATAATTAACATACTATGACAGAATATTTCTAATGTGTTGTATTTCTCTTCATTGTATAGTACAAAATTAGGTAAGTATAAAGATCTAATAAATAATTTTAATGAAATCTGACCCCTGAATTCTAGCTAAACAAGTTCTTTTTTACTTCAATACTTAATTTGATGATTTCAACTTAATTAAGATTGTATTTTTATAGGAAACAGTAACATTTAAAGATGTGGCTGTGGACCTTACCCAGGAAGAATGGCAGCAAATGAAACCTGTTCAAAGGAACTTGTACCGTGATGTGATGCTGGAGAACTATAGCAACCTAGTCACAGTGGGTAAGGGTAGCTTTGCAGTTAAAGCAGAATTTCTTTCCATTTCTGAAATGTGTGGAGACTTTGGTATGCCAGATGAATTAGCCTTCCCTTTTTTCACATGATTATATGTGCTTTAGTCTTCTGGGTAAAGACTCATTACTTTCTGTCAGTGTGGATGTTCCTTTATCCTCATCCTTCATAAGCCTTCAAGCCCCTGGGATTTAGCCCAAGGTCTGTATGGTTGTCTCCAGCATTAACATCCAAGTTCTTTGTTCTTTTCCATAATAGGCTGTCAAGTTACCAAACCAGATGTGATCTTCAAGTTGGAACAAGAAGAGGAGCCATGGGTGATGGAGGAAGAAATGTTTTGGAGGCACTCTCCAGGTGAATAAGTAAAAAGCACCTCTAAACGAGCTGGCTACATAAGTTTCAGGAAAGGGTTGATACCATTTCACATTTTCCAAGATTTTCTTAAAGGCCTTATTTCTAGTGTCACAAATGGTATGAATGCCTTGGATTATTGTGACATTTCTAGATATTATTATTCTTGTATCGGAGGGCCCCCCCTTTTAATTCAGAGGTCCAATACCCTAATCTGATTTCAGGATGCCAGCCTTCCCTAATTTATTTACAACTTATTTTGGGGATTTTTGTTCCTCTCTGTTCCTTGGACTCTCTTTTGTGCTGTTTTATTTTCTTATGCATTCAGTATTTGAAAGATGTGTAGTTATTTTAAAGATATATTTGTTTCACACTTAGATTCCTTTTAACTTTTTTCCTTGTTTGTATTTTGAAAAGCTTCAGATTTGTGAGGTTTTTGTTTGTTTGTTTTTTGAGACAGGGTCTCACTATATAATTCAGGCTGGCCTTGAACTTTTGGCAATCCTCCTGCCTCAGCCTCCTGAGCGCTGGGATCACAGGTGTGTGCTATCACGCCTGGTAGATTTGTGTTTTGTAATGGCAATCATACTTACCATTGTACTGCATAACCCTCATAATCTCATGGCTCAGGAATCTAAGTTTCTAGTTTAGAAATCCCATGATGTCTCCTTCTTCCTTATAACCACCTTCCATTTCTTTAAGGTTTTGATCATACACTATTTGAATACTTGGTTAAAAATATAAATAATCCAAAAGGTACATTGAAAAGTAAATCTTCCTCTTATTCTTAACACTTAGTCCCTTCCTTTCTTCAATTATGTACTTATTTTTTCAGAGTTGTTCTAGCTATTCTTAATTATTGTTCTTTTTAGCATATGAATTTTGGACTTAACTCTGTATGTATTTACAGAGAAAATCCTGTGGTATTATTTATGTTAGATGTGTGAATTAACATTCAGCAATTTGCCATCTGTATTATCTTTAGAATGTGAAGGGTTTTTATTCAAGAAGATGTAGTATGTTTGTATCTATCTTATGCCTTTCAGAAATGGAGCTTTAAATTTTTTCCTTTATAACTTTTAGACATTTCTCATTAGGTTTAGGCTTACATATTAGAGAAGAGAAAAAAGTTCTATAAGAATTGAAAAGAAAAGTGTAAAACCATCTTTATTTCTAGATGATGGATTTGTATTCCTGAAAAATACAAGAATACCAACTAACAAGGTGCTATAAATACTAAAAGAATACAGTAAAGTGGTAGAAAATTAACAAATAAAAATTAATAGTTTATATATATGTATATCACCAAGAAGAAGATACAAAAGGAAGGAAACCACATTTATAGTAGTTATGTCAAGAGTAAAGTACTGTTCTGGACATGGGCATGTAACTACAAAACATAGTCCTGCCCTTATGGAGCTTGTAATTTAGTGGAAAATAGAGTCCTTGAGGTTTTATATATGAAAAATATTTTTTCTTTAATGTTTATGTCTGTTTTATAGGTGGCTGTGTCTAAAATTCTTGAACCATACTTTTTCCCCAAAAGCTTAATGTAGACAGTTCCCTAAGGGCTTTGGACCTCAGTACTTTACCTCAGTACTTAATTTTGATGTAGACAATTATCTATTGTTTCCCAGCTTTGAATGTTGCTTGGATAAGAAGTCTGATTAATTTTTTCCTAGATCACTTGATTTATTTGCCTGGATGTCCATAGGGGTTTTTTAAAAAAATCTGTTGGCTGTTGAGAATTTTATAAGACCATATTTTAATATTGATCAATTGAGATCAATTTTTTCTTTTAATTTGTGGATTCTTATTTTATTGTTTCTTATAGCATCATTATGTAGATTTGATATTAGTTATTTTTATAATTGTCATTATTTACTTTAAATGAGGGCATTTCTTCCTGGACTCACTACTTACAGGATAGTATTGAAGCTTGTACAGAAAAAAAATGTTCTTAGGTAGTGTGTTAGTTACTTTTCTCTCATTGCTGAGACAAAATACCCGAAGCTAGATGGGAAAGGGTTTATGTGGCTTACAGTTTGTAGAGGTTTCAGTCCATAATCATCTGGCTCCAAGGCAGGGTGGTGTGGAAGACAGGCCTTGGAGAGGAGAAACAATTCATTGCAGCCAGAAGATAACAAAAGTAAAAAGGTACCTTAATAGCATCTTTCTGTCCCTTTTATCCCATCCAGACTACTAGGATTAGGGTAGTGCCAAACCTTAATCCCAGCATCACACAATTCAGATTCAGCCACTTCTGAACAAGACTGCATGAGGCTTTGGGGGGACATCTACACACAAGCCATAACAGGTAGTAAAAAGCTTCTGTACCTGACAATGACATCCTTATCATACAAGGATTTGTGTTGAGTTGGTTTATCCTTTCACCCAAGTTAAAGAGAGATTGTCATTAGTATGCTTCCTTTAGCATTCAGTGTTTTCTTTCATCCTCCTATTCCACTAGTCTGCTCATAACAACAATAATGTTTGTTTGCATCTCCTTGTTCAGCTCTGCCTTCCCTACCATTTGTCAGGGTCAGGTGAAATCCATTGCTGTATGTTGCTTGCACCAGATTCAGCATATCTGGATCATATTATTGCAAAGGGTATTGGGTATGCCTCTTTTCTAGAGAACTATTTCCTACACTTACTGTTCGAAACAAGGAAATGCAGCCACTGTATGTTGAGTTTTTTTCCCTACCTAGCCCAATCCATTCTCTCTTCTTTCCTTATATTCTGGAGTTGGAATTTAGAAGCCTAAGTTTCATTGAAGATGTATTTTCTGCTTATGTTTGCAGAGTGGAAAGGAGATAGATGTTTAATTCTGTCATATTGAAATAGGAAGTTCTCTGTTCTTTGTTTGATACTATGAATCACTCTTGGAAATGTCTTTTTTCTTTGCTCCTCTCCCAAGGATTCTGATTTTTCTTTAGTTATTGTTTATTTTTTTCTCCTTTAGGAAATGTCTTTAATATGACTCAGCTCTCATTAGACATCTCAAGACTAGTTCTATGAAAACATTTTTGCTGGTGATGTGCAGAGTACATAAAAGATACACTTGTTAGGTTATTAATCTAGGCAAAAGTAATGAGAAGTGGGGTTGTTTCTGTTAAACTAATGGAGCTGTTAGCTAAAAGTTTCTTTCTCTCCCTCCCCTTCTTCCTCCTGTCTCCTTCCTCCTTCCTTTTGTCCTCCTCTTTCCCCTCTCTTCCTCCCTCTCCTTTCCCCTCCCCCCTCTCTCCCTCTGTCACTCATTTCCTCTGTCCTTCTGTTTTTCCCCTTTCTCTTTCTCTCCTTCCCTCTCCTTCAGTACTGGGAAGTGAGCCCAGTGTCTGCTTTTGCTCTAACCTCCACTCCCAGCCCTTTCTATATTTTATTTTGAGATAGGATCTTGCCCAGCATGGCTTTGAGTTTCCTCCCCAAGTAGCTGAGATTATAGATGTGTGCTGCTTGCACCCATCAGCGATTTCTCTTTTATATCATTTTTTTCTTTTTGAATATGCATTTTAAAGTTTTTCAAAATATATATACTTGTTTTGGAAACCCAGTAGAAATACAAGGCTTATAACAGTGTTCTAACCTCACATTTCACTTCCTCTAGGCAGTTGTTGTCAACTTATTTAAGTATTTTCTTTGTTATATTCCTCCATATTTGCAAATAAATATGGTTATATTGCTATGTAAAATTTTATTATAATCATTTTCAAACAGAAACACAGAGAAAATAGTATAAAGAACCCTCATGTATTTGTCACTCAGCTTAAATAGTTACCACAGTTACCAGCATTTTGCCAGATTGTGTATTCTCCCCTACTTCCTTTTTTTTTCGGAACTGTTTCACATTACAGTACACCTTAAATACTGCCATATGCCATGCCAATAGATAAGGGTTTTGTTTGTTTGGTTGGTTTTTGGTGATACCGGGGTTTTGAACCCAGGACCTTCATACTCAGCAACATCTCACTAAGTTACCCAAGCTGAACTTGAACTTGCAGTCCTCTTGCTTCAGCCTCCCAGGGTGTTGGACTTACAGTTGTGTACCATCATGCCCAGCCAGATAAGTTTTTGAAAAAATTATCACACTAAAAATTTTTATCATTCCTAATGATGTTAATAATTTCTTAGTATCATCTGATACTTAGTCTCTGTACATATTTCTCTCATTGTCCCAAAAATGTCTTTTTATAATTGGTGTAAGGTCCACATACTGCATTTGGGGATTACATAGCTTAAATCTGTTTTAATTGAAAAGAATCTCTTCCCTTCTCCTTAACTCTTTTCTCCCCACCCTTTTATTTGTGCAGACACCATGTTATACTCTTTTTTTTCAAGCATCAACAGTTTTAAGGAACCAAATAGTATATAGTAATTCCCCCCAGCTGCAATTTATTTTCTGTAGTTTGTTACCTGTGTTCAGCTATAGTCGGAAAATATGAAATGGAAAACTCCAGAAATAATTTATATATAGGATTTGAATTATTCACCACTCTGAGTATTGTGGTGACATCTTGCATTGTCTCTTCTTGTATGTAAATCATTCCTTTTTTCCAGTGTATTCATGCTGTATATGCCATCCACCTGTTAGTCACTTAATAAGTTTTTTTGGTTGTCAGTGCTTGTGTTCAAGTTCATAAGCCTTATTTTCTATTATAATGGTGCTGAAGTGTTAGAGTTATGATGCTGGCAAATTGGATATGCCAAAGAAAAGTCAAAATTTAAGTGAAAGGGGGCAGGGGATTTAGCTTAGTGGTTCCGGCGCCTGCCTCACGAGCTCAAGGTCCCAAGTTCAATCCCCGGTGCCAAAAAAAAAAAAAAAAAAAAAAATTTAAGTGAAAAGATGAGAGTACAATAAGTTTTGAACTTCTTATTTTGTTTTGTTTTGTTTGCAGTAATGGAGATTGAGCCCAGGGCCTCACACTTGCTAAGCAAGCACTCTACCCCTGAGCTACATCCCCAGCCCTTTTTTATTTTTGAGATTGAGTCTTGCTAAATTGCCCAATCTAGCCTCAAACTTGTGATTTTTCTGCCTTTGCCTCCTGTATAACAGGCATATTACAGGCATGAAGCACTGCTTCTGGCTACATTAGATATTTTGAAAGAGACTGCAATCATGTGTTTTATTACAGTATTGTTAGAATTATTCTGTATTATTATTGTTTATCTCTTATTGTGTTGATTTATAAGTTAAACTTTATCATAGGTATGTATAAGAAAAAACAGTGTATATAGAGGTTAGTATTATTTGTAGTTTCACTAGGGTCTTGTAATGTGTCCCTTCAGAAATTACTCTTTATAGCATTTGTGGGCCACATACAGTCTCTGTTACATATTTTTCTTTTTCACTGCTCTCCCCTTTCTTTGAGCAGCACTTTAAAAATGCAGAAAATCAGTCATTGTTCACAGGGATATAAAAACAGGATACGGCTATGATTTGCCAGTCCCTGCTCTAGAATGTTTTTTATTCTGAAATTGGCAATTTGCCTCTTCCTGGATTGTATTCAAATGCTTTGAAACTCATTGAATTTGGTACTTGATCCATTTTGTTGTGAAACTTTTGTCATGTTACTTGTTATCTGGTACTCTGTGCACAAGCTAGAATTTGTCAGTGTCCATTGCCTCATGACTCACTACTTTTTCTAGCCTAAACAATTTGTTTATCATTCATCATTTTTGGTACCTGCTCTTTTTGATACTCCTCAAGCCTCTCGAAACCAGTTAACAATGAGTGCTAAGGTACTACTACATATACTCTTTTATCCTATTTTTCATATCATTGGGCTTTATTAGATTCAAATTTAGTTCTTTGTCAAGAGTATAGGTAGTGCTATGTACATATTATTGCATCTTATGTTTGTCCCACTTTTAGAAATACTGAGATTGATCAGTAGATTTTTTTTTATCAGACTGGTCTGTTTTGATGATCCATATATATATATTTTTTGGTATCAGGGATCGAACTTGGGAGCTCGCACTTGAAGGCAGGCATGGCACCATTAAGCTAATTCCCCAGCTCTTGATGATCCATATTAACCTTTCATTTCAGGGATTTAGGAGTTATTGATCATCATTGCCTAGATCCTTTTTTTTTCCCTTTGGTACTGGGGATCGAACTCAGGACCTTTCACAGCAGGTACGGCACCACTGAGCTAAATCCCAGGCCCTAGACCCATTTTACTAGAGGTTTCTTCTGCTTTTATTGGCATCCCATAAAGAAACATTCTCATCAAATATTGTTTACCTAATTACCATTTTTACAGGTCAGGAAAAGAAATAGGAGATACCTTCCTTTTAAAATCTTTTCAAATAGTGATTTGTGCCCTAGAAATCTCCGAAGTTTGTTAAGTTAAATAATTATAAATTTATATTTATTTAATTTTAGCATCAGAATAAAGATATGAGGATGTGGGGACAATCTGGTTGTGATATCTGTCACCCCATTGATTGCCAGGGTTGACTTAGCTGATCTGGCTGGCTAGGAAGGTGTCCTTTTTCTCCCTCACTGCTCCATGCACACCTCTCACCCCTCTGCCACCCCCAGAGCCCCAGCAAAACTGCTCAGTCAAAGAGGACAGCCACCCCCAGTTGAGGAGAAGTGTTTCCTCAGTGAAGAGTAGCTGCACTCCCCTACTAGAACCTCCAAACAAGCTCTTAGAATAAACGTGTATAAAAATACTTTTCATGTGTTATTTTAATTCAAATTATCTCCTCTGTGGCCATTGGGTCATCTTGTAAATTTTCTGCTCCAAACATGGAAATAGCCATTTCTCTAAAAACTCCTCTACTTAGTTTAAGTGGGAAATGATATTTGGAGAACAAAATTTGAGTGCTCTGGTTGCTCATTATTACTGGATTGTTACCTAACATACAAAAATATATCAGTATATTATAATAAAATTGCCAGCATCATTACTTGTGAGCTTTGGGCTATGATTAATTAAAAAGCCTTGGGCTTGGATACAAGCACTGCAATACCACCACAGTTGATCTGATAAGCAAGAGGCTACTAAGTGACTTAACAGGTAGGTGTTGTATATAGTATAGACATGCTAAACAAATTTCATATTCCAGGCAGAATGAAGTGGAATGGTGCTTCTTGCAATTACATCACATTATCCAAAGTAGCCTACAATATAAAACATGTGAATTGTTTCTTTCTAGAATTTTCCATGTTTTGATCAGTTCATCTTCAAGCAGCTGAGACTTTGAAAAGTGAAATTGTAGATGAGAAGATTACTGTACATTACTGGTGAGAAAAAAAATGTGCCAAACAGTATTTAGAATAAGCTGTCTGTTGTACAAAAAGGAGTTGGGGAGCAGGGCTTGGTAGCACATGTGTGTAATACCAGCACTCTGGGAGACTGAAGTAGGAGAATTGCAATTTCAAGCTGAGCCTAGGGGATTTAGTGACTTAGCAAGACCCACTCTAAAAATAAAATTTTTTTAAAAGGGCTGGGAAGTTGCCCAGTGCAAAAAAGGTCCTGGGTTCAATTTCTCAGTACCACAAAAAAGGAGGTGTTGGAGAGATGTATATTTGTGTAAGTATATGCAATACATATCTGTGTGTATATATGTATGGGTAAATATATGATCTATCTATCTATCTATCTATCTATCTATCTATATATATATGTTTTTAAAGAATGAAAGAATAATCCCAAAACTAATAAAAATGATTATAGCATAAAGGAAGAATCAGGGACAAGTGAAAGCTAGACTTCTTTGCATATGCTACTGTTTGATAATTTCCTAATTTTCATCAATTGATACGAATACAAGATGAGGTTTAGTGCTCTTATAACATCAACCACCACTTTCTGAATATAGATATATCATAATTTTTGCCTTGATGTTTGCTTTGGTATGACTATTGACATACTATTTTTTACCAAGCCAAAACGTTACTTAATTATGTGTTCATATAACTGTTGGTCATTCTTAGAGATACTATTTGCCTTATTTTTATGTTTTCTTTATTTTCTGTATATTTTTGTTTAAACAGGATTCTCAGAATCTTGATTTAAATGAAGAGTTTATAAGTGTCATTTCTTTACCTTATTTTGATACATGAGGGAATAAAGGAAAATTCTAATGATTTGTAACTACTAAAGCTTTTGCCTTTTTTTTTTTTTTTTGGAATAGCACACTGCACTGCAGAGTGGTTGGATCAGAACCTAAAAGTTTTGTATGGAATCCCAAGTGCCAGTATCTATAGGTCTTTTGTTTTTAAAATTTCCCATGCCCTATATGGAGATATATGCTGACATTCATTATGCTATAGAACAAAATGGGATTGGAAGCCTCACTATTCAGTATGCAAACATTTGTATAATTCCTACTTTTTTGTTAATATAAAGACCTTTCTTTTGCATTGTAGAAAACTTGTTTTTAAGTCTAGATCATCTTTAATTCATTTTTTCTAGAACATAAACTTTCTTTTTCACGCTTGGATTATAGAGATATGGCCACTGCCTGTATAAATTGGGAGTAATAGTGTATTGGTCAAAATCCAGTTATAGAGATAAGAATACACACACACATACACACACACATGCACACACACACACACACACACACACACACACACACATATATATATATTTTTTTTTTGGTACCAGGGATCGAACTTGGGACCTTGCGCTTGCAAAGCAGGCAGGGAAACCACTGAGCTAAATACCCGGCCTGAGATAAGAATATATTAACTGCTAGTTTAAGAAGGAAATAATTCATATAATGATATTAAGTGCCTTACAAAATCCTTGTGAGAATTGAAGAGACAGACTACAGTATAGGATAAATTTCTAAGAATGAGGCTTAAAGGTACACACAGAGGTGAGCTGCTGAAGGAATTTCTTCTGCTAAGATTAAGAAGTTGATTTTAGGGCTGGGGATTTAGCTCAGTGGTTCCGCCGCCTGCCTTGCAAGTGGAAGGTCCTGAGTTCAATCCCCAGTACCACACAAAAAAAGTTGATTTTAGCTGAATGAGAAAATTTTTTATAGCTGTGGACTCTTGTCACTTAGTTTAAACTGTCTCAGCCTTTGCAGAGTAGAAAAGCAAAGTAGCAGGTTGAAATAGATGTTACTTAAGCAGATCCAGAATACCAGCCTCAGGGAGCTTAATTGTTCCCTATTCAAATTTGAAATTGATTTTCTTCTGTTTAGTCCCACTTTTACCTTTTTTAAAGTTCAACTGTGTTTTGGGGGTTCACAGCAAAATTGAGCAGAAATTAGAGTTCCATGTACTTTCTGCACCTTCTAGCCTTACCCAATATCAATACCTGGCTCCACAGTGATATATTTGTTACATACTAAAGCTGCATGGACACATTAGTACCAATTTATATATTAGGTTAATAGGGTATACTAGAGTTTACTTTTGGTGTGTGTATTATATGGGTTTTGATAAATGTATAATTACATGTATTCATTATACTATTGTACAGAATAGTTTCACTGTCCTAAAATCCTCCTGCTCATCCTTCCCTTTCCTATAACCACTGGCAACCAGTGATATGCTTTGCCTTTTCCAGTATGTTTGGAATCATATAATAGGTGGCCTTTTCAGGTTGGACTCTTCTATTTAGGAATATGTATTTAAGGTTCTACCATATCTTTTTATGACTTGATAACTCACCTCTTCTTAGAACTGACTAATATTCCATTGTCTAAATTTACTGGTTTATCCATTCACCTACTGAAGAAAATTTTACAAGTTTTAGCAAACATAAGTAAACCCCCATGTGCAAGTTTTTGTGTGGACATAAGTTTTCAACTCAGTGAGATAAATACTGTGCTCATATGGTATGAATATATTTAATATTCTAAGAAATTCACAAACGATCCTCCAAAGTGGCTGCCTCATCTTGCATTCCTACCAACAATGAATGAGAATTTCTTTCGCTATACATCCTTGTCAGCCTTTGCTATCAATGGCTTTGGTTTTATCTGTTGTAATAGTTATATACTGGTATCTCATTCTAATTTGCAATAAATTTCCTAATAACATGATGTTGAGCATATTTTCATATACTTGTTTGCTATATGTATATTTTCTTTGATGAGGCATTTGTTCAAGATCTTTTGCCTCTATTTTAATCAGGTTGTTTTCAAATGTTGGATTCTAAGAGTTTTTGGTATATGTTAGACAGTAGTCCTTTCTCAGATGTATCTTCTGCAAATATTTTCCCTATATATGACATCATTTATTTGATAGTGTCTTTGGCAGAGAAGTTTTTATTTTTAATGAAGTCTGACTTACCAGTTTTCCCTTTCATGTATCATGTCTTTAGTGTTGTCACCACCATACCCCAGATCACCCAGATTTTCTGTGTTATCTTCTGAGAGTTTAAAAATTTTGTGTTTTGAGCTGAGTGTGCTGGCCCGTGCCTGTAATCTCAGTACTCAGGAGGTGGTAGCAGGAGGATCATTGCAAGTTCAAGGTCAGCCTGGACCACATAGTGAGACCTTGTCTGAAAAAACAAACAAACAAAAATTTGTGTGTGTGTGTTTTACAGTTAGGTGTGTGATTCTTTTCAAGTTAATTTTTTTTCAATTTAATTTTTGTGACTGATCTAAGGCCAGTGACTAGATTCATTTGTAGTTTTTCAGTGCTAGCATGATTTATGGAAAATACTTTGCTCCATTATATTGCCTTTGCTCCTTTGTCAAAGATCAGTTGACTATATTTATGTGAGTTTATTTCTGACTTCTGTATTCTGTTCTGTTGTTCTATTTGTCTGTTCTTTCACTTATACCACATTTATTTTGATTACTGTACCTTTATAGTAAGTTTCAAAGTTAGTGTCTGGTCAGTTTTTTTAACACAGTGTTGTTTATTCTGGGTCTTTTATCTCCATATGAACTTTAGAATCAAATTTTCTATATCCACAAAATAGTTTGCAGTGTGGGATTTCATTGAACCTATAGATCAAGTTGAGAAGGACTGACATTTTAAAATATTTGGACTTCTTATTCATGCACATGCAGTATTTAGTTTTTCTTTGAGTTTATTCTTTGAGTGAATTCTTGGATCTTTTCTTCTTATAATCTTACACATATGTTGTCATATTTATAGTATTTTGGTTTTGGGAGTGGTAATTAAAAGGTAATATGGTAATTTTTTTTTTTTTTTGATTTGGTATTAGGGATTGAACTCTCAGGACCTTGCGCTTGTGAGGCAGGCACCAGAACCATTGAGCTAAATCCCTGGCCCATAACATCTTTTTAATTTCAGTTCTACTTGTGCAGTATATAGGCAACTCACTTTGTATGTTAACCTTGTATCCTGCAACTTTGCTATAATTACTAGTTCTAGCAGGTTTTTGTTGATTCTTTCAGATTTTTATTTTGAGACAGAGTTTCACTATGTAGTCCAGGCTGGCCTTGAACTCATGGTGATCATCCTGCCTCAGCCTCCCCAGTGCTGGGATTACAGGTGTGTGCTACCACAAATGGCTTCTTTCAGGTTTTCTCCATGGGTGATCATATCATCTATGAACAAAGAGTTTTAGTATTGTTTCTTCATTCTTAATCTGTATACCTTTTCTTTCTTTTTCTTATCTTACTGCATTAGCTAGGCCTTCCAGTATGGTGTTGAAAAGCAGTAGTGAGAAGGAACATCCTTACCTTGTTTTTGTCTGTCCCTGCCTTTTGAGTTCCTGAATCCTCTTAAGTCTTGAGCTTTCCCAGGGTTTGTGGAGAAACCACTTTATCTGTACTGGTATTTTCATCTTCATGAGATTTTTGTGTTAGCTTCCTAAGTGTGCTTTCTTGTAAACAGTTCCTTTATATGCCTTTCATCTTACCCTGTTTTGTTGAAAAGTGTTGTCTGCCTGTGTTTACATGTCTGTCTCCTTTGTCTTAAAGATTTGAGCCTTTATCCATTTTCAAAGGAATTTTAAAAATGAGAAATAAAAATATGTATTCAACCCACTGTAACCACAAGTATTAGTTTTATTCTTTTGTTGTTTGACTCCCTATACAATCATTTATGTGTTTACCCTTTCATTTTAATTATATTTATTTTGTGGATTTTCTCATTGTACTATATAGGACATACTTAAAATCAGTTAATGCTACCTGGCTGTGTACATACCAATTTTGTCTTCATAATGTTAGCTATATTAGTTACTTCTCAAACTTTAGGAGCTAGTATTTTACTTCAGATTTCTTTCATATTGATTAAGGCCAACAACAAAGTTTACACCCCACATGAGCAAATTTCTGATATGTTACTAGTAGTATAGTGGTAGATAAATTCACAAGTAATAATTTTTGATCCTCCATTTTAGAAGTTTGGGAAGTTGATGAGCAGATCAAGAACCAACAGGAAACACTTGTGAGGAAAGGCACATCCATCTCCAAGAAAACTCTGATTAAGGAGAAAGTCATTGAATGTAAAAAAGTTACAAAAATATTTCCTCTGAGCTCAGACATTATTACTTCGAGACAAAGCCTCTATGAATGTGACTCATTTGATAAGGGTTTGGAACAAAATTTAGACTTATTTAGTTATGAGAAAGGTTGTGTAAGAGAAAAAAATTTCAAATGTAATGAGTTTGGGAAACCATTTTACCATTGTTCATCCTGTGTCATAACTCCCTTTAAGTGTAATCATTGTGGACAAGACTTCACTCATAAATTTGACCTCATTAGACATGAGAAAATTCATGCTGGAGAAAAACCTTACAAATGTAAAGAATGTGGAAAAGCCTTCAGCAGGAAGGAAAATCTTATTACACATCAGAAAATTCATACTGGGGAAAAACCATATAAATGTAATGAATGTGGAAAAGCTTTCATTCAGATGTCAAACCTCATTAGACACCAAAGAATTCATACTGGGGAGAAACCTTATGCATGCAAGGATTGTTGGAAAGCTTTCAGTCAGAAATCAAATCTCATTGAACACGAGAGGATTCATACTGGAGAAAAACCTTATGAATGTAAGGAATGTAGGAAATCCTTCAGCCAGAAGCAAAATCTTATTGAGCATGAGAAAATTCATACTGGGGAGAAACCTTATGCATGTAATGAATGTGGTAGAGCTTTTTCTCGAATGTCATCTGTTACTCTACATATGAGAAGTCACACAGGGGAGAAACCCTATAAATGTAATAAATGTGGAAAAGCCTTCTCTCAATGCTCAGTATTTATTATACATATGAGAAGTCATACAGGTGAGAAACCTTATGTATGTAGTGAATGTGGGAAAGCCTTCTCTCAAAGTTCATCTCTTACTGTACATATGAGAAATCATACAGCTGAGAAACCCTATGAATGTAATGAATGTGGGAAAGCTTTCAGCCGGAAAGAAAATCTTATTACACATCAGAAGATTCATACTGGAGAAAAACCTTATGAATGCAACAACTGTGGGAAAGCTTTTATTCAGATGTCAAACCTCATCAGACACCAGCGGATTCATACTGGTGAGAAACCCTATACCTGTACAGTATGTGGAAAAGCCTTTAGCCAGAAATCAAATCTTACTGAACATGAGAAAATTCATACTGGAGAGAAACCCTATCATTGTAATCAGTGTGGAAAAGCCTTCAGTCAGAGACAGAATCTCCTTGAACATGAAAAAATTCATACTGGAGAGAAACCATTTAAATGTAATGAATGTGGTAAAGCCTTCTCTCGAATCTCATCCCTTACTCTGCATGTGAGAAGTCATACAGGAGAGAAACCGTATGAATGTCGTAAGTGTGGAAAAGCCTTCTCTCAATGTTCCTTACTTATTATACATATGAGAAGCCATACTGGTGAGAAACCTTTTGAATGTAATGAGTGTGGAAAATCGTTTTCTCAAAGGGCATCCCTTTCTATACATAAGAGGGGTCATGCAGGTGAGAAATGCCGTGTGTACTAAATGAAGGAAGGCCTTCTCTTGTATATGCAACCTATGATTTACTTAAAACATCTTGCTATAGGCTGAAAAAACATTTAACAAGATTGTTTTGGAAAAACAGTAAAACTTTGTTGGGCATGTGTACATAAGACTGCAGTAAAATGATAAACCATATATATAAATAATAAACTGGATATCCTAAAATTGTCAGTTCTCAAAAAAAAAAACTATAGATTGAATGCATTTCCAAATAATCTTAGCCTCAATTTCCTAGAATCTTTGTAAAATTATTCCAAAATCATGTGAACCAAGTCTATGGATTGCTGAGAGTTTTGAAAAACAACAGAGGGGACACCCTTAGTGTATGCTACCCATATAGTTATAGTCATTAAAAAGTGTAAGGTATTAGTGCATTAGATAGGGTAATAGTTTTAAAGAATAAAGTTTTAAACAACAGACCCAGAAGCATATGTGAATTTGTTATATGTTAAATATGACGTTTTAAGATAGTAGGAAATAGTGGCCTAGTAAATGACAATTTTTAGAATATTTGACATATCAAGGGGGATAAAATTATGTACAATCCTAAAATTATAAAGAAATGATATCTAAAGAATTTTAACACTGAAATATGACAAATCAAAGTCTGAAACCATTGGGAGAAAATACAGGTTATTCTGTATTCCTTTGAGGTAATGAGGGGGTTTTTTGTTTGTTTTTTTTAAGAATCTCACAGTTCCATTTCTGGTCCTCATCCTATAGAAATTCACATCTAATGTTTAAGATAGATAGACAGACAGATAGATAGATAGATAGATAGATAGATAGATAGATAGATAGATAGATAGATAGAGCCATCCTAAATATTCATCAGTGGCTTAATGAATGAATAATGTATGATATGTTCAAATGATAGAATTGTGTATCCCAGTTAAAAACAACTAGATCCAAGTTGTATAGTGAGGATAGTTATCTAAAACACTGTTGAATGAAAAAAAAAGGTATAAAAGAAACATTGTGTAACATTTGTGTAAGTTGGAATGAAATCATTTATTAAAAAAACCAAAGCTTTTAAATTGAAATATCTATGTATGCAAAACTAAGATGAGTTCAAAATCAATAATGCCTCATTATTGATTGTGTTGTCTCTGGCAGGAAGGGATTTGAAGGTGTTAATTAAGGGGGACCTTTAGCTTTACATGTATTTTTTACACCTTACAAAAGACCAGTCACATATAAAATAATTCCTAAAAGTTAGTATAACACAGTGGTAATATGATTTGATTGTCTATAGTGTTTTTCTAGTAATTTCGCAGAATTAATGAGTCAAGGGAAGCCTGTATTCATAGAAAGAAATGCTATAATGGATTCTTATGTTCCACAAGATGCTGAACTATTTTGTTTAAAATATTTCCAGAAAATTCAGTTTAAATAGTACTCTTTATGCTATAATATGCAGTTAGCATGTTTTATTAATTCCATGAATTTTTTTACATTTTTACATTTCCAAAAATTTTAGTCATCTTTGAATCAGTAATGTCATAGATTCAAGTAATCATTTAATCATTAAATTTTGAAAATCAGATGTCAGTATAATAAATGAAATGTGTTTGTATTTACTATTTTAGGGCATAATGATCTACCCATGGTTCCTGCCCTTTTAGTATATTTATTACTACTTAACAAATTTGTCAGGTTAATAGCTAACTACTTAGTCATGTGTTTAGAGTTATCATGAAATGAGTAAGAGTTTCCTGAGAATTAGACTTTGCAGTGTTAATGTTCCTAGCCTGTAAGTTTCCATACAAGAACGTAAGCATCAGTGTCATTGTTAATTATTTCCTTGAGGTGGCCATAAATACTTTTGTAAAATTGCTTATTCTTAACATATAGACCATATTGTTATTCCCACAACTCTTTGGATATGGCCTATCTAGTTTTGGTTGGAAGCAATGGTGGTCTCAGATTCTGAGCATTAATTAATAAAATTCCTCTAAAAGGGTCTTATTCTCTATAACATTACTTAAATGTACTCCTAAAATATAAAGATTGAGGAAGATGGTCTAAGTAGAGCTTTAACTTTTATTTATAAATATCAGTTGCATTTGTTTGAATTTGATTTCATAAAAATAAATCTGCAAATAAAGATTGTGAAATACAACCATGATTATGTAAATGTTGATGATTATTAAGTACTTTTGAAGATGGACAATGATGTTATGTATAGCAAGGACTTTAATGAAAACAATAACAGCTTAAAATATCTAAATGAATATTGTCATTTCATATAAACCTAGTGTTGTCTGCACACCTAATGTGTGCAAACTTTTTTTTTTAGTTTTCAGTTTCACTATCAGTACAGGAATTTCTATGTAAATATTTTCAGTTGAGAGACATTAATTTTTGTCTGTCATTTTTCTCTGTGATTTTTTTTCCTTTTTCTTTTTCTCTCTATACTTCATGTGCCTTAAGTCTTCTGTTCCTTTCTTTATGTAACTTTGGCATCAACAGAAAAATTTAAAATTTCACTTGAGGCTCAAAGCCTAAGGACTTCCTTAGGCTCTTCTTTTGGCCTCTCCCTCATTCCATAAGACTAGCTGAGTTTACCAGGTGAGAGAAAATGCTTGGAAATAAACTGCATCTAAAGTCTAAAAGGTTTTTTACTGATTGCATATCAGCAAGCAAGTGATCTGGTCTCTATAAATTCATCCCCCACCCCGTCTTAAAAGGAAGAAATAACAGTATAGATATAATTGTATGTGGTAACATTTGAAAGAACATTAATCAAATCATGGCAAATTCCTCTTTACCAGAATATACATGAACTGGAACTGGAGCATTTCTGTTCTAGATTTCAAACTTCATAAGGTCCCATTCCTGTGAGTAACCTTGGAACACACAGAATAAAATATATTAGCAGTGGTTTGGATTAGCAGCAATAGAAATTGATAGATTTAAGTGTACTTTGGAGGTGATTTACTAGAATTTTCTCAGGTGAAAAAGAAGAAAGAGATACAACTCCTTGTTATGGCAAGTAACTGGCTGGATGGTAGAATATTTACTTAACATGCACCAGACTAGTGAGAAACATTTTAGGGTAAAGGTTGGGGATGGAATCCAAATCTGTTGTGGACTTTCTTTTTAGTTGTATATCCCAGAAACAGACGTTGAGATAAGAATTCCTATACAAATAATTTAATGAGGAAATGCTTTCAGTAAGAAGGTTGAAGACATGGAGGAAGCTAGACAGAAATGGGAAATGGGTCAAGGGTGTTAGGTCAGGCATCATCGTGCCATAGGTCATTTTGGCCTGATCCTGGGGAAGCTTTGAAATGTAAGATATGCCTCAGAGTTGTTGATTCTACCCTTAGGACCAAAGCACTTGTGCTTCCGAATGCTAAGAATCTTGACTGCTAACAACTTACATTTAAGTTCCTCTACAGGAATCGTTCTTGGATGAAAAGAGTTGCCTTGTGCAAGTTTACACCGTCCCTTGAGGATAGCCTGGACCCCTTTGCCTCAATTTATGACAACTCTGAAGAGCCATCTCGAGCTCTGTGAGGAATTACAACTGCATTGTAGTTCAGTTTCTACTTCCCTTATATCTTAAAACTGGTGATATTCCCAAGAGCTTTCCCCAGTAAACTCCAGTATTAAAGTTTATCTTAGATTCTGTCTGCCACAGAACCTGATCTAAGACAGTGGAGCATTTTGCAACAGACACTGTTCTCAGATTAGCAATTTTTAAAAAATGTTTTAAAATGTATTTGAAAATGCCAGTTTTCTTTACGTGTTGATATAAATAATATTTTGTGAAAAATAACTTCTAAAAATATTTAAGAAGAGAGGCATTGTTAACACCATTTTACAAATACCTTTAATGCCTTAAGGGAAGATAACTAGGTTCTCATATCTCCTATATGCTGTCTACAGCAATATAACTTTCACATAGACTGGGAAAACTCCTCTGTATATTCATGAAAGAATCAGAATGAAAAAGGCAAGTAAAACCTTGGCATTGTTTTGAAAGTAGTTCTGACCTCAGGGACCTGTAGATATTCCCTGACCACTCTTTAAGAACTCCTATTTTGACACCTAGCTTAATCTTTTCAAAAACTCAATGTGATTGACTAAAGAGATACCAAGGAGAAGTACTGGCATGCAGTTAGTAAATGTGACCCAAGATGGAGAACTTGAGAATCAAAAAGGTAAAAATATGTTGGAATAAGTAGGTAAATGGAAACAGATATTGACAATAAAGAAGAGCAAAATGGGTACAGGGTTAAAAAAAATTGATGTACTGAAAGATTGATGTAATTCAGAGGGTTGAAATGGGTTTGATTTAAAGTATTTCAGGTCCCTTCATTGTTAAAGATAGAGCTAATGTTTTGAGATACAGATTTTATAGGATGTGAGAGACCAAAAATAAGTATCTTAAAATAAGATAACTGATTTTATTGTCCTCTCAATGCTCTACAAGTTAGGCAGTGCAGGACTAGTGTAAACTTTATTATTTTGTATCATCTCTAGTATGGTAGCCTTATTCTCTTGACCATATAAATGCCATCACATTTATATCACAAGGCGCCAAGTAGAGGAGAGGACAAAAAGGTGTCCTGATTTGCTTTAAGGACAAGTATCTGATGTTGTACAAATTGACTTCTTTCCCTCCCTCCTAGCTGGAACTCAGTAGTGTAGCCAGATATAGCTGCAGACTAGCTAGGAAATTGAAAAGATTTACAATATCTAGAACTGGTGATGCAAGTAAATGAGTGTATATTCATTGCTAGTGGAAGATGTGAAATAGGACTTTTATAATGTGTTTTTTTGTAAATTAAACATTGAATAACTTTTAAAATACAAACTTTGTGGTTTCAGCTCTTACCTTTAAAGGGCTTGGAAGGGACATTCTTTGTTGTTACAACAAAAGCAAAAACAGTCTTTTCTTAGACCCATCAGAGAACTGTAGCGGCCAGAAGTCTGAAATCAAGAAGTCAGCCACAAGTCCATGCTCCCACCAAAGGCTGTTGGGAAATTTTTTGTCTTCTCCAGCTTCTTGTTGGTCCCACATGTTACTTGGCACCCAGCCACATTGTTCAAATCTGCCTCCACAGTTACACTACCTCCTTTTCTTTGTGTGTCCTCCCTTCTCAGTATATCTCATAAGAACAGTTGTCATTGAATTTAAGAACCACCTAGATAATCCAGAACGATCTCTTCTTGAGATCCTAATTTCAATGTCCCCTTTTCCAAGTAAGATCACATTTGTAAGTTCCAGATGTTAGGACATGGACAAGTCTTTTAGGAGACTACCAGCCACTATAGATGGAGACAGGGCATCAGACCAGTGTGAAAAGGGGGAACAGTTGAATCAATGGGGAAAAAAAATCGATGTTTATTTTGCAAAAAGATGAAATTCAATTCCTGCTTCCTGGAAAAGATGATATTTGTTAACATTGGAGTTGAGCTATGGAAGTATTTTTTAAACAAAACACACAAAGTTTATTTTAAAAGAATTAATATTTTGGCCATTTAAAGTGTCCATTCAGTGCTGAGTAGGTGGCACATTTATATAGAATATGGAAGTCACACAGGGAAAACAGAGATGGCAAAATCATGTCATAGATCTTAAAGCTTTTAAAGATTCTGCTCTGGAGCCAGGGATGTAGCTCAATGGTGCCGTGCCTGCCTGTCAAGTGCAAGGTCACGAGTTTCATCCCCACTACTGGAAAAAAATAAAAAATAAAGATTCTGCTCTAAACTGGTACGTATCACTTTTACATTCTACTGCCCAGAGCAATTCACATTACCATGTCTGATGTCAATAGGCAGGACGTAACAATCTTCAACTCAGGAGGGACAGAAGAGAATGGAAAAAAAAAAAGTTACAATATCACACTTCAATACACCAACCAATGAAATAACTAAGTGTGGGGTCCTGTTGGAACAGTACGAGCGTGTGTATAACCCAGTGTCTGTGATTAATATAACTATATGCATCTGAGGTTAAAATGTCCATAAAAACCTCCCTCAAAACCAAAGACAGACACAAGAGATGTGGATTTGGTGTCTACATCTCTTCTTAGTAGAATCACACTCTACATTTTCAAGTCCAAATGATGTCCTGAAACTTGAATGCATGGCTTCAAAAATTATCACTGGGGGGAAAAAAAACCTCTCAAAGCTCATTTTTAGGATATAATGTCTCTAGCTGGTTGCAGTGGCTCATGCCCATAATCCTGGTACTTAGGCTGAGGCAGAACAGTCACAAATTTAAATCCTGCAGGGCAATTTGGTAAGACTGTCTCCAAAAAAAGGAGGTGGGGTGGGTCTGGGTCAGTCATGGTGGTACACACCTGTAATCCCAGCACTCTGAGAGGCTGAGGCAAGAGGATCACTCCCAGTTCAAGGCCAGCCTGGAATACATAGCTAGACCTTGTCTCAAAAGGGTGAAAGGAAAAAAAAATGGGTAAAGGGACTGGAACCCTCACCCTGGTAGAATGCCCCTGGATTCAGACTAGTACCACCCAAAAAAAAAGTCTGTAAAGTGAATGTCAGTTTTTTAATGAAGTATGCATTTACGCTAAAAGCATTAGCTAGAAATCTCCATTTTTATATGGATTCCATCCCAAAGATGATTAGGATGTGTAGAGCTTTGCTAAAAAGTATGATGGACCATGCCTATTAAAATCATGTTGTGTTGCATTGGCCTTCTCTTTGGATTTAGAATAATGGGCCTCAAAGTTTTTTGACAGAGGCAGCCTAAATTTTAGTTAAATTTTTTAGTGGGGAAATTTGATAATTTTCATATCTGTAGACCAAAGAGCCAGAGAAAGTGGGTCCACAGTCTTGAATGAGTGAATCCCAACTTCTGTTGATCCCCATTGGGCTGTTGAAAAGCCCTTTCAACAGGAGTTGAATGGATATGCTGAATTAGGTTGAAATGTGAATTCAGGGCCAAGATCCTGGAGTTGAAGATAATTATTTCCCACCAAGAAATGTAAGAAAAAACTCAAAGAACTGATTTCTTGAACATGGAACAACTCTTCATTTGTTTAGCTCCTTGACTTCATCAGTTTTGTAGTTTTTCTCATATAGCTCTTATGCATATTTTGTTAGATACATACTTAAGTATTTCATTTTGGAGGGTGTTCATGTAAATGATACTGTTTTTAGGTTTCAAATTCTACTTGCTCATTGCTGTAAAGTTATTAGATTTAATATATTAACTTGTATATAATCATTTGAAACCTTGGTATAATAGCTTATTAGTTCGGGGAGCTTTTTGTTGAACCTTGCATATTTTCTATATAGATAACCATGTCATCTGCAAACAGTTTCCTTCCTTCCCAATCTGTTTTTTTTTTAATTTCCTTTTCTTATTACATTAAAGACTTCTACTATGATGTTCAAAACAAGAAGTGAGAGAAGGCATCTATGTTCCTCATCTTATTAGGAAGCTTTTGGTTTCTTACCATTCAGTTTGACTTTAGATGTAGTGTTTTATTCATGGTTTTGTTAATGGTTTGTTTAGACTTGGGGTTTTTTTGTTTTTAATTTTGAAACAGAATCTTACTAAGTTTCCCAAAGCTAGCCTTGTACTTCTGATCCTCTTGCCCCAGCCTCTTGAGTACAGTAGCTGGAAATAGAGGAGTGGGCCTCCATGCCTGACTGGTTTGGGTTTTTTGTACATGTTCTTTATTAAGTTGAGGAAATTTCCTTTGATTTCCTAGTTCAAGAGTTTTTCTTAATTATGTTTATGAGTTAGATTTTGTCTAGAATTTTGGGGGGAGCATTGATTGATACGACCTTGTGATTTTTCTTTAACCTGTTGATGTGATGGATTATAGTCATAGAGTTTTCAAATGTTGAGCCAGATTTTTATATATGGGGTAAATCCTACTGGTTGTGGTACATAACTCTTTGTATATATTTTTGGATTTTTAATTTTCTAATATATTTTGTTGAGGATTTTTGCATCTATGTTCATGAGAAATATTGGTAAGAAGTTGTCATTGTTATCTTCTAATGTATTTGTCCTTGTTTTGGTCATTGGTATTAGGCTAATGCTATTCTCAGAGAATGAGTTAAGAAGTATTCCATTCTTCTGGAAGACACTGTAGAGAATTGGTACAGTTTTTTCCAGTGAACCCATCTGGGCCTCATAGTTTCTGTTTTGCAGTTATTATTAATTCACTTTCTTCTGTTATGTTAAACCTTTTGTAATGTCCTGCAGTAATTCTGTGTCTCATTTTTCAGTATTCGCTCTTTTTAGTTTTGGAAGTTTCCATATTTCCATTGAAATACCATCAAACTCAGATTCTTTCCTCATGTTCATTTATGTGCCTAACAAAGGCATTCTGTATTTGTGTCATAGTATTTTTGATCTTTAACATTTTTTTCTCTTTTAAAATTTCCATCTTTCTGCTTACATTGCCCATCTTGCATGTTTATGTTTTTTCTACTAGAGACTTTAGCATGTTATTCATAGTTGTTTTAAATTCCCAGTCTCATAATTACATTCTTGCCATATCTGAATCTGTCTGGTTTTTAACCTTACTCTGTTTCTTCAAATTGTTTTTTTACTTACAATATGCTTTGTATTTGTTGTTGTTGTCATCGTCATCAGTGAAAACTGGATGTGTCATATTTGGTAAAAAAAAAAAAAAACCTCTAGTAAATAGGTTTTTTGTGATGTAGCAATTAGGTGTGGAGTAAGGGAAAGCAACTTTCATCCTATGATTTGGTCTCAGTCTTTTAGTAAACCAATGCCCCTGGACTGTGAATTTCACCAGTGTTTCTTAGGTTTTTACTCCTCTCACCCCATTCTCGTAGATGGGACAAGATGACTACAGTGGACCAGATTTGAGTGTTTTTCTTTTTTCAATTGGTTAGGCTCTAATAAAACCCCAGCAAGTTAGACTATAGTATACTAGTTCTCTTAGGGCAGGTCTTGTTAAGAAGAGCAGAATGCTCTAGTATATTTCAAAATATTCTCCCTTCCCCTTACTAGAAAAAAATATTTTTCTCTAGTCTTTATTCTAAGAATCTAGTGAGTTCCTGTAGATAAAACTCAGAAAAGTGTAAAGGTTCCTTGAGACTAGGACCTGTCAGAGTTTTTAATTCAGAGTTATCTACACTGAACCTGTAGTTTTGTCAATTATAGTTCAGGGTGTTGTGCCCCACTACTAGTTTATGTGGAAGTTTCTGCTCTGATTATATCTGCCTATCTCTCTTTTGGATTTTGTGGAAGCCAGTTTACCCTGTGAGCTCACTGTTCTGCTGGATTTAAGAAGACTTGTTGGAATATTATTCAGCCATAAAGAAGAAGGAAATAATGTTATTTGCAGGAAAATGGATGGAACTTGAGACCATTATGCCAAGTGAAATAAGCCAGTCTCAGAAAGTTAAATATCACATGTATTCTCTTATGTGAGAAACCTAAAATATATATAAATAAATGAAGAAAATAAAAGAAAGAAGATAGGAGTCTAGGAATGGGGAAGTGGATTAGGGGAGGATGAAAGAAAAATAAAGAGGTTTAAAGGGATTAAAAATAAGCAAGCCAGGGCTGGGGGTTTAGCTCAGTGGTTCTGCTGCCTGCCTCACAAGCATAAGGTCCCGAGTTCAATATCCAATACCAAAAAAAAAAGCAAGCTGTTATATAAATTTCCCAAACTAAACATCACTATTCTGTATTATAAACTTGTACTAATTAAAATAAAATGAAAAGGAATGGGGGGAAAAAAGATGACTTAAGTTGATTTTTTCCCCATCTTTTACGTGTTAGGACAGATGACTTTTAAGCTCTTTACAAAACTGGAAGCCCTAACTATTAAATAGTCTATATTTTTGATCTAAAATATGTTTGTAAGCCCTTGAATAGCCCAAATGTGTCAAGCTGTTCGCCCATCATTACTTCTTACCTTTTTTCTGTTGACTCATATCACTAAAACGTTCCCAACCACTTTCTTTATGACTTTCCCCCTTTTTTTTTACTTTTTCCATTTCCCTTTTAAAAAATTGAATATATACATAAAGTATAAAAATTGTAAGTGAATATATTCATAAATTTTTACATTTGTATGTTCTTGTACATCTACTTCCCACATCAAAAAATAGATTAAATCCATTCCCCCCAAAACTTCCCTTGGCTCCTTCCTTCATTATGACTACCATCCCCATTCTGAAGTCAGCACTATGACTACCATCTCCATAGATTATTTTTGCCTGTTCTAGAAATTCGTATAAATGGAGTAATATGTCTGATTTCTGGCCATATTTGCTCAGATAATGAGTTTTTATCATCTTCTGTGTCTCAGTAGTTGTGTGTTGCAGTACTGGCGATTGAACCCAGGGCCTTCCTTCCAAGTGAGCTACATCCCAAGCCCTTTTGATTCTTTTTATTTTGAGACAGGGTCTCATTAAGTTGCCCAGGCAGGACTGGAATATGCAGTCCTTCTCCTTCTACCTCCTAGAGTGCCAGGATTATAGGTGCTTGTTTCTTTTCATTAGTGAGTACCACAATGTATTTCTACAGTTACTATTGATAAATAAGTAGTTTCCAGTTTGGAGTCATTAGAAATGAAGTTACCATGAACATTTGTGTAAAAGTCTTTATATAGATACATGTAAACACGTATTTCTCATGGATAGATACCTAAGACACAATTTTCTGCTTAATCTGTGTGTGTTTTATGAAAGCTCTTAATTTTTAGTGTTATTAATTCAACCTTAGTTTCATTTTACTTATCTTGGCATGCTATGAAAACGTTAACCTCTGGCAGTTTCAACTCGTAACTTTTTTTTTTTTTTTTTGGTACTGGGGATTGAACTCGAGTCCTTGCGCTTGCACAGCAGGCAACGAAACCACTGAGCTAAATCCCTGGCCCTCAACTCATAACTTTCTGAACCAGCAAATAACAGATGGATGTTAGCTGCACCAGGCTTTGGACAGAGTGCCAGTGCAAAAGCCAAGGCAGAACCTCAGCAGCTGCTTCTGTGGCATAAGTAAAGACTATATCCTACAGATATTTTAGTATTCCCATGTAACCAGCTGCTGCTTCATCTCTAAATGTCACACATAAGAGAGCAGCATGAAATGCCATTTTTATAAAATACTCCCAATATAGCCTATTAAACAACCTTGGCAGGGAGCTGTACTGTGACAGGTGCCCTAATTCAATTATTCCTTACCATTGATGATACTTTTTCATGCACTGGAGAGGCCCAAGTCACATACAGATTTGTTGTATTAGCCTCTGGGCCTTTGTGAAATGTTACTTCTTATTTCCTGCTGGACTTCATAAGATCTCCTGATGTCCAGTGTAAGCTTGATTTCTGCAGTACCTAGAGGCTTTTTTTTTTTTTTTGCTTAAATTCTTTCATTGGTACATTTTAGGTATACAATATGTTTACATTTATCATTGGGTACTTGTACCTGTACATGATGTATCTTGGTTCTTATTTTTTCCCCATT
>NW_004624794.1:10814502-10853749 GCF_000247695.1 Heterocephalus glaber | reverse complement strand
GCCAGTATCTTGTTGAGGATTTTTGCATCTATGTTCATTAGGGAGATTGACCTGTAGTTCTCTTTTGGGGTTGGGTCTTTCCCTGGTTTTGGAATCAAAGTAACACTTACTCCTGGAAGCTCTTTAAAGGAACAAATACTAAGTTGGGTACAGTGGTGCATGATTGTAATCCCCACTGCTCTGAGAATCATACATTTGAGCCCAGTCTGAGCAATTTATTGAGACCTTGTCTCAAAGAAAGGGAGGCTTGAGGATGTTCCTCTGGGGTTAAGTACCCCTGAGTTCAAGCACCAGAACCACAGAGAAAAAAAGAAAAATCCTGAAGGCAGAAAATAACCCATAAGTGTTACCTGGAATATAAGGCATCTGAGTCTGTCTGATGTTTAAATCAAAATGATGACATGAAGGCAGACACTTTCAGTAGACAATAAAGCATGCCCCATGGGTGACTGATGTCTATAATAGTAGATGTGGAAGAGATTTGTTTTGACAAACTAAGCACTTCTACAGCTTTGGATACCAGCTGGGTGTCCTCATAAAATTCAGTTCTGACATTACCTCCCACTTCAGATGCCAGTTCCAAGCTCCAGGTTGTTTTACTTGCAATTGTAACCAAGTAGGTATAAACTAAGGTTCACACAGCCATTCCCTATGTTCAGTTCATTTGTTTGAGTGACTCAGGACTCAGGGAAAGAAAGGATGGGGAGGAAGGAGGGAAAGAAAAAAAGAGTTAACCTACTGGGATAGGTGATCCTAATTCCCAATGAGAAATTGAGTTACTGCTCTATAGTGGAAGTAAAGAGGGCTATACCTGAAACAGGTGAATTTTGGCATTCTTCTTACTAACAGTTCCATGCTTACTATTAAGGGCTGATGGAAAATGACAGCAGTTTTGGGTTTTTTTGTTTTTTATTTTAAAGCAAGATGATTGAGGAATCCCGCTCTTCAGGAATGTTTGGCTAGATATGGTGGTGCAACCTGTAATCCTAGCACTTGAGAGATTGAGGCAGGAGGATTACCATGAGTTCAAGGCCCACCTAACCTACATAGAGAGTTCAAGGACAGCCTAAACTACATAGTGAGGCCCTGTTTGGAAAAAAGCCAAAAAAAGGAATGAAGGTTTAATTTAAACCAGAGTATCTGAGGTGGTTAGTAAAAGCAATGGAAATATGGAATGAGTTGTTGGAGAAGAAAGCCATAAATATCAACTATAACTTCACATCCAGTTATAAAGACTGTAGTGACTTGCATATTCTCTTGTTATATGTATGTATTTATTTTATACTAGCCATGTTTTTCTCATTTATGTGTAAATTTTTGGAGGCTAATATAATTAGGCAAACAAAGATTCAGTGGAACTGTAACTGAATTTGAGAAATAATATATCCAAGGGCCGGGGATTTAACTCAGTGGCATCTCTCCTGCCTTGCAAGCACAAGGTCCTAGGTTCAATCCCCAGCACCAAAAAAAAAAAAAAAGAAAGAAAGAATACATCTAACAATTAATTAATAATTAATATAAACAACTATTGAGTTTATATATCTTCTCATTTATATACCTGTACCTTGGTAGGTAGAAATTATAATTGTTTCAATGTAAGAGAACTTAAGTGTATATAAAAGTGTGTATAGGAACTGAGTACCCAAAAGGGGGAGGTTGTGCCAGTATCAATTTATTTCTTCTCAGCTCCAAATTCAGCCTTTAATACCTGTTATATGAAAATGGACTGGACTATATGCATTTATCCTTTACACCAAGTATGATGTTAGGCTTTGTCAATAGAGGATGTAGGAAGGAAAAAGGGGACCTCCCTTTCTGGCTATGGTTATTGCATTTTGCTTTTTCATGCTTTTGTTTCATGGTCCACTCAGTGGAGATGTGTATGTTTGAGAACATTCAGTGATGCTCAGCACCAGCTATGCTCCAGAGTATGTAGTTTGGAGATCTTACATGCCTGGCCTGGGCCAAAGACCATGTTGCTGAGGTTCTCCTTCTGAGAGACTCTTTGCCCCAGACCTCATCCCTGTAATAGCACCCCAGCTCCTCTGCATCTTGTCCGTCAGCAGTGGCTTGCATTTGCTTCAGGAGAGGGGGAAGTGCCTACCACCCTCCTGATGTGTATACCATGCATCTCAGGCCTTATGCTTATAGTGTCACTCACGCTTTTTGAGCAGCCCACCAGACTTCTCTACCATATAGTCTCTTGATGCAATACAACAAAGACACAACATTGTCTGTGCAGTCTCCTTACTAAATATATTTAACCTAAATTTTAGTGGAAGGAAATAACCAGACATATCCAGAATGTGAGACATTCTGGAGGACAACTACCTAGGTTCTTTAAAAGAAAAATGTATAGTTAATTCTGGAGAAAACAAAAAAGTAGAGACACTATTTTAGATTAAAAGGAACAAAAGAGATGACATTAAATGTAATGCATGGACTTTGTGTCTTGAAGAAAAATGTAAGACCTTTGGGAGGTGTTTGAATATGAATGAATTCTGGTATTGTTAATTTTCTCTGGTGTAATATGGTGTTACTGTTAGAGGTACAAAGGCTGTGTATTACTGTGTTTAGTGATGTGCATCAGACACCCTTTTGTGCTGTGTGATATGTATGCTACTGTGTTTAATGATATATGTGTAAAATGCTGTGCTTAGTATTATGTGTGGTTAGAAATTGCCCCGATCTTAATAGATATATGGAGACATATTTGGTAGGGGAGTAACATGATGCTTTGTTTTATTTTGAAATCATAAAGAGAAAAAGAATCAAAAGTGGCAGATTAATATTTGGTTTATCTATGGGACAGGCGTGTGTAAGAGTTATTGGTGCTACTTAATAGTATGGAGATTTTAAATTTTAAAAAATAAACAGTTGAAATGTGTCTGTGAAGGTACTGTACTCCACCACAAGGGGAGAAATAAATGTGGGAGGGTGAGAAGCACTAAACTTCTTTGGACTGTCCCCAAAGGCCCCACAGGGACAGAACTAGGGAACTAGTTCTTTAGTTAATTTCTGTAAGAAAGTGTTAGAAGGAATGTGTAAATCTAGTTTCCTGTATGATGGTTATAGAGTTGCACATAATATGTTAAAAATTATTTAAGCTGTATGGTTTAACTTTCTCATTTCTAATGTTTTTATCAGTCTTGTTTACTTATCTTCTAGAATCAAATAGTGGATTTAAAAAACCTTGTCCACTATTTTGCTGTTACCTGTTTCAGAGTTTATACTTATTCGTTTTATATTTAACAAAATTTAGTAAGTAACATTTTGTAAGAAGAAATGATATGGTCAAATTATAAGGGAATTACTCTTAAATGGAAAAGGAAAAAATCAGTCACAGTTACACATTATAAAATTAGCTGCTATTAACTGTTAGTCTTTCTGTTTTTCTTTATAAAAACGTTAAAACAATATTACCTGGTATATGGAGTTTAGTGTCACTTTTTGTATATTATTTCTTGGATATATTTCTGTTATTAAATGTCCTTCTGAAATTTAATCTTATAATGATATTGCAATGGCATTACATTGATATTCCATTAATTCACACTTTGGACCCAGGGTTGACACCTTTCAATCCCCTTCACTCATTTGCCCCATCCTGAGCCCATGAATGGCTTCCTCAGTCTCCCCTCAGCCACATCCCCAACCTCTAGGCTGGAACACATTTTGTGGACTTAATTAGGGTTCAGAGTGGTGATGAAAAACCAGAATGCCTGGCTACAGCATCACCACATTCCCAACTACAGGTTGCACTTCCCTGTGGCACCCAGCACTAGGGGATGAATTTCTAGCCCAAATTCTGCATCTTTGTTCTGTCACCCTTTAGCCACTGGGTCTCTAGGCCCATAGAGATGCCCCCAGCCTAAATGACAGGAGTGTGACAGGAGTAACAGATGGGCCCATTTAGGCTGTGTCTTGAAGCCACAGATTTGGGCTCAAGGACAGTTGCTAGACTAAAAGCACCTGAAGTCCAGCTTTTATGGAGGAAGAAGCCTACAGTCTTAGAATCACTCCCAGGACTCTTACCTGGGCACCTAAGGTCACATTTTTCCTTTGTAAAGATGGGAGAGGGGCAGTGCAGGCTTCTGTGGGCACCCTCAGTTTTTGTTGAAGGGTCGGGGGAGGTACAGGAGTATTCTGACTGGACCTCTGGGCTCCAGGGAGGAACTATTGTCTCATGCTTTCTTAACCATTTTCTTTTCCACCTTTTTCTTTCTCTAAGAACCCAGAAGAAGAAGAGAGAATTGTGCATTGAAAGTAATGGTGAAGGTAAGCTGCATTTCCCACTTTCTTCTTAGAAAGGGTTTCTTGGTTTTCAAGATGCTATCCTATTTCTGGAATTTACCCGAAATACTAAATTAGTGGTTTGGAGAAGACTGCAATGTGGAGCAGATTTCCTAAACCAGCCCCAGAGCTGTCTGCTTTGTACAAATTGTCTTATGTGATCTAGAATTTCCATTTCTTTGGATTTTGTTCATTCTCAGAATGGTCTGGTTTTGATTTTTGTTGTTGTTGTTGTTTGTTTGTTTTGGGGGGTGGAGTTTGAGACAGGGTCTTGCTATGCAGTCCAGGCTGGTCTTGAACTCACTCTTGCCTCAGCCTCCTGAGTGCTGGGATTATAAGTGTGAGCCACCACGCTCAGCTCATCAGAACTGTCTTGACTGTGAACCTGCCCCAGTGATTTTTCAGGGAAATTGAAGGACAGATTAAGGTCACTCACTTAAATCTCACTAATTTCTTTGTTGACCTCTCCAGGACCACTCCAGTAGCTTTGTGTGTGTGTGTGTGTGTGTGTGTGTGTGTGTGTGTGTGTGTGTGTGTTATGATACTAGGGACTAACCCAGGGCCTTCACACTGAGCTACATCCCCATCCTCCTTCCCTTTCTGAAAATTTTAGTATATGTGCTGCTGAAGCGAACACTGTTTTTGAAAATTTTATATTGAGATAGGGTCTTGCTAAGTTGCCATGTTGCCCAGGCTGGGATCCATGTAGCTGCCACCACCTGCAGCTGCAGTAGCCTTTTTGGTTACAAATTTCTAGCAGCCTAGGGTGTTATCTATTCCTTTAAGCTCTAGATATTTTTCCCAAGATAAAAATAATCTAACTATATTCTTCCTGATAATATAGGAATGGTATTCAGTCTGCCTTCTGTTCTTTGAAATTCTGTTCCTTTTCTGAGTCCCAGTTAATCTTCCGTTTGTTATATGATACTTTCTACATATCCTTCAACTTACTTCAACAGTAAGTTACTGTTACCTCATTTCATGTAGTAAGTCTTCTCTAACTTAGAGCCAGTTTATTCTGCTTAAAAACCCGTCAGTTTGGCTGGGGTTATAGTTCAGTGGTAGAGCATTTGCTAGCATGTGTGAGACCCTGAATTTAATGCCTAGCACCACAAGAAGGAAATGAAGGAGAGGGGCCCCTCAATTAAGTCTGACCAACTTAGAGAACAAGTCGAAATATCTCCTGGTCTGGTCCTTCTTTTCAGCCTCATCTCTCTGCTTTCTCTCTTACTCTTGTTATACTGAACTATTAACCATCCCCAGAATGGACAGTACTGTCTTTTCTTCCATCGCACAGGAAACACAAGAGCGGCACTTATTCCCCACCACCCCTTTCTCTGGGTTCTTCCAGACCCAGCTGAAGAACCCGCATCTACAAAGCCTGCATGAGCCTCCTGGTTGTGTTTTGTACCTCTAAGTAACTACATTCCCCATTGCTGCATCAGTCATAGTCCTTATCACAGTATTTTATAACTATCTTTTAAAAACTGCTTTTATTAATTACTGAGTAGCAGAAAATGTATAGGGTACACATTGAGCATTCCTTATCCAAAATTGAAACTGCTCAGAAATCCAAAACTTTTTGAGCACATTGGCTAACATCTATGCAAATATTCCAAAATTTGAAATACTTTTGGTCCCAATCACTTCAGATAAGAGATAGTTTGTACAAAAACTGAGCAATTTTAGAAAAGATGCTTTTGACTTGTCACTTTTTCTAATGATGCTTGCTCTTATTTTGTTTTTGTTTTGTTTTTTTGGTACCGGGGATTGAACTCGGGACCTTGCGCTTGCAAGGCAGGCAGCGGAACCACTGAGCTAAATCCTTAGCCCTCTTGTCTTGTTATTTTTTTTGTTTTTGGGTTTTTTTGGTACCGGGGATCGAACTCTGGTCCTTGTGCTTGCAAGGCAAGCAGCGGAACCACTGAGTTAAATCCTCAGCCCTCTTGTTTTTTAATATATGTCTATTAGTTTAAGGGTAGTGCTTTTTATACCTAAATTACTCTAAAGTTTTTTTGTTTGTTTTGTTTTTTTGTGTGTGTGTTTGAGACAAGGTCTCACTATGTAGATCAGAGTGGCCTTGAACCCACTATGTAGCCCAGGCTGGCCTCAAATTTGTGATCCTCCTGCCCCAGCCTCTTGAATGCAGGGATTACATGCATGCACCACCATGCCTGGCTCTACTCTTAAATTTTTATCATAAATAATACCTTTTCTGTCTCTTAAAGTGATCATAAAAGAGTTTTCTCATTCATTACTGTTCCTAAATAACTTTAATTGATTTCTAATATCATACATATCTTGCTTTATTGAGAAAATTCTAACTTGGTTATGATGCACAGTATTGTAATTTTTTTACATATTATTGGATTCAGTTTGTTAACAATTTATTTAGAATTTTGTATCTTTGGACTGTATAAGACTGACCTACTATTTTAGGTCTTGAAACATTTTTGTGCAAGTTACTCTATCCCAGCAGTTGCCAAACTGTGGCCCTACCCTGCACACCAAGAATATTTTCTACATTTTTAAATGGCTGGGGAAAAAATGTATATATATGAAAAATATATGAAAGATGGTGCCTGGTAGAGGAAAATGGAGTATGGAAATTATATGAAATTCAAATTTTAGTGTCCATAAAAAAAGCTTAATGGGAACATAATCATGCTAGCTCATTTTTGTAAATCTACACCTGCTTCTGTGCAGCAGTAGCAAAGTTGAGAAGTTGCAATAGAGATATTTACTCTTTGACCCTTTACAGAAACCTTGCTGACTTCTGGTCTGATCTCATAAAGTAAGACCGGGATTGTTCTTTTTTTTTTTTGGTACCGGGGATCGAACTTGGGACCTTCCGCTTGCGAGGCAGACAGCAGAACCACTGAGCTAAATCCCCAGCCCCCAGCCCAAGAATGTTCTTTCTGTTTCTTCATTTTTCCCATGGTAAAGGAGGCTTAAAGTGCAGTATTCAACTTATAACAATTTTCACTTTATGGCATGTTCTTATTACTAGTGTGAGCAAAGCCCTTCTCTTCTGTTTGTTTATTCCTTGTCTTCTTTTCCATTTGCAAACTTACTCCCACTCCTCCTTAGGCAATACTGTTAATGTACATCTTTTTCTTGGTATGTATTCATGCAAAATGTTTTACTCTTATGCTTAGGCCAATGTGGCTGTTTTTCCAAATCATCTATATATATGATTGAGAAGAATATCAGTTTAATTTGGTACATTTATTTTATATGTAGCTATTTATCCAATTTATTAATTTTGTTAAAGTAGTCTCTGTTTTTACTGACGTCGTGTCTGTTGTACATATCTGTTATTTTTAGTATTGTGTTAAAGTCTCCTAATATGTCTAATATTCATTTGTCATAATTCTGTTCTTTTACTTATATATATATATGTATATAATATATATTTACTTATTGGTCATGCATACAAGTTTACCTTTTCCTGGCTTTTACTCCTAGTCTTTCTGAAAATGTATGTTTTAGATGTGTCTCTTATAAACAGGATATAATAGGCCTTTGGATTTTAACAATTTTGATCTATTTTGCCTGTCAATGAGAGCATTTAGTTTAGTTTAGTTTGTAGTGTTGTAAGTATTGATAAATTGACAGCATTTATTTATGCTTTTTGTTCTACCTTTTCTGTATTTTGTCTCATGTCATTTTGCCCTCTGTGAGTTTGAAAGTTATAATTTATTTGTTTACTTAGTAGTTACCTTAGAAATTTTAGCATACTTTTAAAATTTGAAAACAAAAGAATATATTTATGTTCTTGCTGAATACTATAAGGCCTAGGATATTTTAACTAATTAAACAACTTGTTTTATTCTCAGGTCTTTTTCTTCCATCATTTTTTAAACTCATACAGCATTTCTAGTGTTTTATACAATGAATATTAGCTTAAATTATCCACATATTTACTGTTCTCTTTGTTCACCATTTTTTCTTATGTCTAAAGTCCTCCATCTGGGATTGCTTTTTCTTAAATAGAAGTACATTAATGAATTTCTCTGTGTTTGGTTTTTTTAAATGTCTTTATTTGCCTTCATTTGTAATTTTCTCTCAGCACACTGAGACATTCTGCTGTCTTCTGGTTTACATTGTTACTGAATAGTAATCTGTCAGTCTGATTGTTCTTGCATAATCTGTCTTTAATCCAAAATTGTTTTAAATTATACTCTGTGTTTGATTCTTTTTTCTCCTCTCCCTTAGACAAAATTCATATAACATACAGTCGAACACTTTAAAGTATAGTTCAGTGGCATTTAGAGCATTTACAATATTGTGCTGTTTTATTTTTTACTTTTAGATCATTTTCCCTGGAATTCGACCCATGTGTTCTTGGGACCATGTTGAAGGTTGTTCTGATAAAACAGATCTGTATTTGCTTTCACTGTGAATACTGCCAAGTCATAACCACTTTAAATTCATAGATAGCAAGATTTGTGGATACACCTTTGTAATATAAATGTGAACTGCAGGCCTTTGTAAGGGCTGGCTGTGGCTATAGTACCTCAGGGAGAATGTTTTCTTTCCACCAGCTGCCCAGGTTCAAATTAGGCAGTTTTCCCTCCAGCTCCAAAGTACTACTTCCTAAAGGTCTCAGGTCTTTGATGTATGGAACCAGTTAGACTCCTATCTTGGCCAGTTCTAGGCCTGGCCTCCTGCTCCTACTTCTTCAGATGGTAACTGTCAAAGCCCATGGTTATCTGGGCTCAGCAGACATTCTCCAGGCAAAATAACCTTCAGATGCTCAGCAAACTCCCCTTAGTTCCCATTTTCCCTTAGTTTTAAGCTCTAGAGATGGCTTTCCTTTTTCCTTTTTTTGTCAGCTCATACAGCATTCCAGAATATTTTTAATATTCAGTCCATTATTTGGTCATGGTAACTAGTACCCTATAGAGTCTGAGGTCCTGTGATTGCTTCTGCTTTTCTTGTTTTTCCTTCATGGGGGGGGGGGGGGCGGGGGGGTGTTTGGTGCTGAGCCAGTCATGGGGGTTTGATTGATATTTTTGAATAAAAGAATTTTGTTGTACAGCTGCTTTTCTTTTCTGTTTTGCCTTTGATCTTCCCTCATAGACTGCTATCCTCTGCAGTGACAGAGCAAATCTAGCATTTTGTGCTCATGAAAATAGCAGCTGAAGGTTTTTTTAAATGTTCAGGAAATTTTCAGCTGCATCTGCAAGAGCCAGAAGCAGAAAACATCCACCAGTGAACTTGGAGAAATCTAGATTCAAAACCCAGCAGTGCCACTGCTAACTGCAAATCCAAATAAATGACTTCTCTTCCCCAAGCTAAAATTTCCTTTAGTGTTTGTGAGCTCTCCTGAGGAATTAAATGTGAAGCACCAGGAATGTCAAATGCATATAGCACAATAATTATAGTTGAGATGTGGTGAACACTGTATCATCAGCAACAAGGTTGAGAGTAGGAGCTATAGAGAATGTTAGACAGAAAAGCCATAGATGATCTCAAGTAGGAACTAGGCTATAAAGATTGTGAGAACTGTGCTTTCATGTAAAGCCATTTGCAGTATACAACCAGGTAGTTAAGCTGTGCTGAGGCTCCACAGGGCCTGCTGATCATGCTGGTTTGTGTGGCTCAGTATTAGTGATTCAGTGGATTTCTGCTCAGTTCTGTGGGTCCCAATTCTTGATTATGAGAACAAAGCCATGGAAGTATCTGATGCATGGCATCTGCTAGGCCCCAGGAGAGACCAGAAGCCCTTGTTTCAGAAACCTTTCTTCAGACCTGGGCCTGGATCAAGAGCCTGAGGTCTCCATCAGGTCTTTGGCATGCCTGCAGTGGCAGAGGCATCTTCCAGAGAAAAGGGGTTGTAGTAAGCCATTCTGGGCATAGATTAGCTTCTACCAGTTGGTCAGTTGCTTCAATCAATGATTCTACCAAATGTTACTGTCATGTAAGTGTTCTTTTGTACTCCAACACATATTTAGCTATTCACCAGCAAACTATTTAGCATTTCCCAAGCGCATACCCTTCCACCAAGAGTACTGATGGAGTGGGAAAAACAGCCCTTGCTAGAAATTCTATACCTCCCTTCTTAGAGCTGTCATTTGATGAAATGGAACTGAATGGCCAAGCAGCGTCAGATGTTGTAAACTTGGGTTTTCTAATTAGAAGGGAATTGATGTTAATTTGTTGAAGTCTTGGTATCTGCCAGTATCGCTGGCTCTATGGGATTTTTAGGACTAGCAAATGATTGGATTATAACAAATTGAGTGTATGAAGTTTGGTGATATTTCCCAGGAGCCTGTGCCCGATGGATACCAATAAGTGGCTCTATTTTGAATTCCTGAAGTATGTGCTCACCTTAGGTCACATTGTTGTAAATGAGGATCTTTCTCCAACAGTTTTGTTAGCTAAAGTACAAGGAGAGTAGTTAGAGACAATTTATCTAGATGTATGCATTGAGAAAGTAATGACTCTCATAACTGCAAAAGATCTTTAAAGAAGCTCTCCAAACAAGTGCCAAAAAAAGAATAAGTATATAAAATGCAGCCAGTAAAAATGATGTCTGTTTAAGAATTTTTGGTAACATGGAAAAATGATTAGGATTTAATATTCTAGAAGTTTGGGCCTGAAGTTTTGGTGGTTTTATTTTCTTGAGCCTGACTTTTGAATTATGAAATTATATAAATTACATTCATTTTCAGAGATATGTTACAACCAGCCTGACCTACAAACAACTTGGGTTATGACTGGAATTTTAGTTTTAACATGAACAGTCTCCAGTTACAACCTAAATGCCTGCTGGTTGTGCTTCTAGATGGTCTCAGGTACAGATTTAACCCTTAAAGAGTTCTGGAAGGAACATTACAACATCCTTTCCTGCATGAGATTAAACGAGAAATCCTGGGCCAATGTCTCTCTAAGGACACTGAGATCTGCCTGTATATAGGAGAGAGACTTTGAAGGCTGTGTAGAGGAACCTGAACCTTCAATTGACCAACCTGAGTTATAACCAGCCCTCTTGAACAAATTGAGTTTGTAAGTCAGGGGTCCACTGTATTTTGGAAAAATCTAGATTTTTTTTCAATTTCTTGTATGGGATAATGGGGAGGAAGCAATGAGAAGTATGTGCTGAACACAGAGTGTGCTCTATGCATGTTCTTGCATGTATGATTTAGTTTGAGAAACAACACTTATCTGAACTTCTTTTATCCCCAGACCTGGGTGGATAAAGGAAGTGTCAAGAAGTTACATCTGCAAGAGCAGGCATGCTTAAGACTTACGGGCAATTGTCTCTGATCCCCCTCGTTTCCACCTGACCAATCTACATTGAAGGATCCATCAAAGCCCTATTTCCGACTAGAACTCCCATACTGTACTGCTTTCTCCACTTTTCACTTTTTTTCATAACTACCTTAAAGATTTTGTCCATAACTTTTGAAATAGTACATTTTTTGTGTGATTTCAGGGCATGAACTTCAAAGATGTGGCCATTTACTTCTCACAAAAGGAATGGGAATGCTTACACTCTGTTCAGAAGGCTTTGTATCGAGATGTAATGCTGGAGAATTACCAAAACCTGATCTCACTGAGTAAGTTTACCCTTCAAAATTCAGAACTGGCCTTCTGAAATATTTATGCTCATTCTTGTTCATTTTTCCTCAATAATTTTCAAGTGCCAGTCTGAATTAACAATTCTTGTTCATCAAAGAATGGTTTCTTAAGAAGTTAAAAATGGGTTTTTCCTTGGGTATCTTTGTCTTCCCCATTCCTCTGCTCTCACTCCTTCTTTTGACCCTAACTCTATTTGGTTCTTTCTCTGTAATTGCATTAGTCACCTTTCTTGTTGCTGGGATAAACTACTCAACACCCACAAGTTAAAGGAGAAAGGTTTAATTTGGCTCAGAGTTTCAAGTGATTCAGTCCATTGTATGCGGCTCCAAGGAAGAAACATGGCAGAAAGGAATGGCAGAGCAAAACTTCTCAGTTCATGGCAAGCAGTAAGCAGAGCAATAGCAACAGAGAGGAAGGAGCCAGGGATGTATATACTACCCAAGGTCTCGCCTCCATGACGCGCCCAGACACACCCAGAAATGTGTTTTACTAATATTCCAGGTATTTCTTAATCATGTCAAGTTGATAGATCATACTTAGCAGGCACAATAATCATGACTGATTTTCATTCTGAGGTCCACAACATTTACCTTTTTCCTTTTTTTTTCTGAACAGGACTTTCTGATACTACGCCAAGTGTGATCTCCTTATTGGAGCAGGGAAAAGAGCCCTGGATGGTTTCTAGGAAGGAGATAAAAGGATGTTATCCAGGTGAGTGATGATGAATCCATGGGGAGACCACAGCAGGCTGTCACACAGTCAGCGTGTGAGAAGGCAACACTTCTCACATGAGATGCTGGTAGCAAAGCTCCCTACCAACCGAAGGGCTGAGGTCTAGGGAAGAAAGTAAGTACATTTCAGCCAGCACAAGGCTCCAAATTATTACTCCACTTACCACTGTCCTGCTACTCTTGAGTCATATTTCCCTCTTATTTCAGAGACAAAAGGCCTTCCTCCTTTCTCTGTGATTAGCATTTTTTCTTCACTTTGGGTCCAGTTTTCTCCTTTGTTTTGTTTTGTTTTTTGGTACCAGGGATCGAACTCGGGACCTTGTGCTTGTGAGGCAGGTGGAGTTTTCTCCTTTTTAAAATAACTTTATTGAGATATAGTTTTCATATCATAAAATTCATCCATCCATTAAAAGTGTGCAATTGGCTTTTACTATATTGTGAATAGAATATTTTTCATCACCTCAAAATAAAAACACCATTCCCATTAGCATTCACTCCCCATACTCAGCCCTAAGAAACCTCTTAATCTACTTTCTGTCTGTACAGATGTGCTTATTTGAGACATTTTATATTAGTGACATCACATAGTATGAAATTCGTGACTGGCTTTTTTTACTTAGAAGAATATTTTCAGTGTTCATGCATATTGTAGCATGAATAACCAGTACTTTATTCTTTTATGTTGTCAAATAGTATTTCCTGGTGTGAATATACTATACTTTGTTTATCCATTCATCAATTGGTAGACATTTGGGTTGTTTCTACTTTTAGGCTATTATGACTAATGATGCTATGAGTATTTGTATACAGGTTCCCTTTTCTTAGTTTGTTGAATGTTTTTGTGATGAAAAGATTTTAATACTTTTTTAATTTTGTAATTTCTCTACATTTTAATTTTGTAATTTCTCTACATCTTAACCTACATCCTGTAGGTTTTGTCCTTTGTTCTGTTAATATGATAACATTTTGGATGTTAAACCAACTTTGCTTTTCTGGGACAAATTCTATCTGGTTGTAGCACTTAATCCTTTCTCTATCCTGCTGGATTGGTTTGGTTTTATATTTTGGGGACTTTTGCCACTATATTGATCTGTAGCAGTGGTGGCGAATCTATGGCACACGTGCCACAGAAGGCTGTTTGTATCATTGAAAGCTCTAAAAGTTTGCCATCAGTGGTCTAGTTTTCTCATGATATCTTTGGGTTGGTATCAAGATAATACTAGCCTCAGAATTAGTTCAAAAATGTTGTGGGCCGAGGATTTAGCTCAGTGGTTCTGCTGCCTGCCTCGCAAGCACAAGGTCCTGAGTTCAATCCCTGGTACCAAAAAAAAAAAAATGTTCCTTCTTCTTCTGTTTTTTTTGGAAATTTTTAGGAGAATCTGTATTAAGTTTTCTTTAAATATTTGATAGAATTCAGCATGAGACCACTTGGGTCTCGGCTTTTATTTGTGAGAAGATTTCTTACTACTACTTTAGTCGGTTTGTTACAGATCTATTCAGATGCTCTACTTCTTGAATTGGTTTTAGTAGTTTTGTGTCTTTTAGGTATTTGTCTACTTATCTAATTGTCTAATATAGTTGTTCATAATAGTCCCTTATAACTCATTTTATTTCTGTAAGGCAAATAATGATATCTCTTCTTTGTTCCTGATTTTAGTATTTTGAGTTTTGTTTTCTCCTTTGGTCAGTCTAACCAACTTTGTTGATTTTTTTTTTTAGAGACCAGAGTTTGAATGCACTGATTTTCTCAATTCTTTTTCTGTTCATTATTTTGTTCATCTCTGTTGTGATACTTCGTATTTCTCTCCTCTTGGTAGCTTTGAGTTTTTCCTCTTCTACCTCTAGTATCTTTCCTAGGTGAAACATAACTTTAAGTTTGTCACATAGTAATACAGAAAAACACTGCATTGAGCTGGAGATTTAGCTCAGTGGTTCCACCACCTGCCTCACAAGCATAAGGACCTGAGTTCGATCCCCGGTACCAAAAAAAAAAAAAAAGAAAAGAAAAATTACATTTTCTAGACAGGCTTGTGGTTAGGTCTGACTATGCCCGCTGCTTGGAAGGTGACCACTTATGTGCCATCCATCATCATGACAGAGATGTCAAGCCTGATACTGAGTAAAGCTGACTCCCCACACCCCTGACCTCTCTACTTACAAACTGGTGCATGAAAATAAAATGAAATTTATGATCAAAGGCATTGGTAATCTGAGTGTCTGTAATACATGACTTGAGTCTGTACATCTAAAGTCCTATTGCTTCTTGCTGACACTCAGTCCATCAAGCCCATGTTCTCTTCAGAGCCTTTGTATCCGGTGTTCTCTCCAGTTTAAGCTGTAAATTTCCCTTTAATCTAGTGATTATGGGCTGGGTATTTAGCTCAGTGGTTCCACTGCCTGCCTCGCAAGCGCAAGGTCCAGAGTTCTATCCCCGGTACCAAAAAAAAAAAAAAATCTAGTGATTATGTTATTTAATACTAATTGAACAATGTCCTGTGGCCCAGATATATCACAGTGAGTGAAATAAGTGACCTAAATGCTAATTCTAGGCCACTTTGGGTGAAAACTAAAGGACAAATAAGTATGCAGTTCAAGAATTGAGGAAAAAAGATTATGAGGGCAAAGAACAGGGTGCCTGACAGAAGAGAAAACTGGCTGTGCACAGATCCTCAAACAGAGCCTCATGAGACAGAGAGAGATGAACACTGGGTGCAAGGATCTAAAATGAGAAAGTGACTCTTCTGATACAGTAGATCAGTATAATGGGCAAATGGTTAATTGAAGTGGAGTGAATGCAGACTTTTGCAAGCTTGGTAAGATATTTTGGGTTTTATTCTAAATGGAAGGGGAGGGCACTATATTAAAATTGATCTACACCTTGAATTGACTCACAGTCATTTAGGGAGAGTAACAAAAAAATTAGTGGCTAGTCATCAAGCCAATACTGAGTATTTGTACAGGCACAGTAAGGGTCAGACAATATAAAAGTAAACAAGTTAAAGTGTATCACAGTCTGTTGCACTTAGAAGTGATGTACAAGTAGTGTCCACAAGATGGATTGGTGAATGGATAAAGGGATGGGTAGATACAAAATAAGGCAAATAGAACCAAATATTTATTTTAAAAATCTCCATAGTGGGAATATGAAAGTTCACTAACCAATTCTTACTTTTTCCTATATGTTTGAAATTGTTCATAATATTGGAAAAGATAAAATGACACATGCTGATAAGTACTCTGCAGAAACATAGGGTAAGTGGAGTAAAGAAGGGTTCTGTTCTGCATAGTGTGATCTAGTAAATTGGCTATAAATAGAGGTCAGGTAAAGTAATTCAATGAGCCATAGTGATATTTTAGGGAAGAGATTCTGAAGGAGAGGTGTGCTTGGCAAGCTTGAAAACATTAGATCAGTCAGGGAGCTGGAGCAGAAGTCAGCTAACGGGAGATGATAGCTAATAAGGGCAGAAAGAGATAGTGCATACAGGTTTGTGGAAGGCCCATCAACCACATAAGGACTTTGACTCTTACCTTGAATGAGAAAGAGATCTAGTGGAGGATTTTGAGCAGAAGAATGACATCTAACTTACTTTAACAGGAACACTCTGGCTACTGTGTTCAGTGTGGGATATTAGGAGGACGACAGTAGGAACAGAGCTAAATAGGATATGGACAAGATGGTAGAGATACAAGTAGAGCAAAGTCAAAATATGGGTATATTCTGAAGCTAGAGATGAGAAGATTTGCTGTTAGACATATCTTACTCTTTCAGATTCTCAGTCAGTCTTAGTTGGTTCCTAGACATTGTATTTTGAACAAGTTTTCCATCTGATTCTGATTCTTACCAGAAGGAAAGAACCACTGCCTTCACTTTGTTTTCTCTAGTCTCATTTCCCCTCTCTTTTTTCTTTTTCCAAATTGCAATGTAGTATAAAGTTGTTTAAATTTTCACTACTTTTAGTTGCTGTTTCTATCATAGTATTTTCCTTTCTCCTGAAATGTGAAAATACCTCTTGTTTTCTATTTTGTTACCTTACAGATTGGGAATCCAGAAGAGAAATTAAGAATTTATCTCTGGAGAAGAACCGATATGAAATTAAATCATTACAACAGAATACAGCAAAAAAATTTACACACTCCAACCCTGAGCACACCAGAGTCAGAGGTAGCAAATTCCACTTGGAAAAACAACAAGGGCATCAGGAGGGACAATTCAGAGGAGCCATAATTACCTCTAAAGAAAAGCCAACTTCCACTCAGAGTACAGCCTATAGAAACCCTCATAGGATTAATACTGGAGAGAAATCTTGTGAAGGCAAGAAATCTAAGAAAGCTTTTGAGTCCCAATCACATCCTATTCAACATGAAAGAATTCACAAGGAAAAAGATTCTAAATGTGGAGAATGTCAGAAAGTATTTAATAGTAGGTCAGACAGGATTAAGCATCTGAAACTTCATGAAAGCAGAAAAAAGAATGAAAATAAGAAATTTTCCTCTACTCATGACTCTGAAATTATTCAGGCTAAGAGCATTCAGTCTGGTGAGAAACCATATAAGTGTAAAGAATGTGGGAAAGCCTTTCATTCTAGCTCCCAACTTAGTCAACATCAAAAGATGCACATAGGTGAGAAACCCTACAAATGTAAGGAGTGTGGGAAGGCCTTTCGATCAACTGCACAACTTAATCTTCATCAGAGAATTCATACTGATGAGAAGTTCTTTGAATGTAAGGAATGTGGGAAAGCCTTTACCCGCCCTTCACACCTTTTTCGCCATCAGAGAATCCATACTGGTGAGAACCCCCATAAATGTAAGGAATGTGGGAAAGCTTTTCGTTATGACACCCAACTTAATCTTCATCAGATAATTCATACTGGTGAGAGACGCTATGAATGTAAGGAGTGTGGGAAGGTATATAGTTGTGCCTCACAACTAAGTCTGCATCAAAGGGTTCATACGGGTGAGAAACCCCATAAATGTAAGGAATGTGGCAAAGGCTTTATCTCTGATTCACACCTCATTCGACATCAGAGTGTTCATACTGGAGAGAAACCCTATAAATGTAAGGAATGTGGGAAGGCCTTTCGTCGTGGCTCGGAACTTACTCGACATCAGAGAGCTCATGCTGGTGAGAAACCCTATAAATGTAAGGAATGTGGAATGGCCTTTACTTGTAGCACAGAACTTGTTAGACATCAGAAAGTCCACACTGGTGAGAGACCACATAAGTGTAAGGAATGTGGGAAAGCTTTTATTCGAAGATCTGAACTTACTCATCATGAGAGAAGCCATAGTGGTGAAAAACCATACAAATGTAAGGAATGTGGGAAGGCTTTTGGTCGTGGCTCAGAACTTAATCGACACCAGAAAATTCATACTGGTGAGAAGCCCTATGAATGTAAAGAATGTGGGAAGGCCTTTATTCGTGGCTCACACCTTAGTCAACATCAAAGAATCCATTCAGGACACAAGAGTGAATGATAAAATGTGAGAAAGCATCAGGATTTGATTGACATCAGGAAATTCATACTAGTTAAGAAAATGATTATGAGGAATGTGGAAAAGTATTTGAGGTTATCAATTTAGTGAATATCAGAATTTGTACTATGGATGAAAGGGCCTTATTTAAGGGCCAGAAATGGTCTAATACTAGTTAATACTACTGAGAAACCTTATAAATATTAGAAATTAGGAGGGGTTTATTTGTTTCAGATTTATTCCACTGTGGTTTTTTTGGGGAGGGGGGTGGTATCAGGGATCAAACTCAGGACCTTGTACTTGCCAGGCAGGTACTGTGCTGCTGAACTACATCCCCAGCCCTGTTTCAGAGTTATTACCCATCAGAGTTCAATTAGTGAAAAACTGGAAAATTCCATGAATATAAGAAAGTAGGATGCCTTTTTGGTGGGTCTAAGCCAACTCAACCTCAGGGAATTCATAATGGGGAGAAGCTTGGGAGGACGGTGAATGTGTCAGAGAAATGAACTATTGGAACCTTTGTATCGGGGTCATTACCTGTTAGGGGAAATCAAACAATTCCTAATATAAATGCCATATATATGGGACAACAATTTGCTTTAGTTAAGCTATTCATCTGATAATTCATACTGGAAGAAGGTTATATTAGTGTTTAAAATGCAGCATATTCTTCCATCCCACCCAAATTTTGTTACATATTTGCAAGTTAATTCTATAAAATTAACTTGAACCAAATCAGAGTAGGAAAGGATTTAACCAAAGCTTTTTTTTTTTGGTACCAGGGATCAAACTCCGGACCTTGGGCTTGTGAGCCAGGCAGAGGGACCACTGAGCTAAATCCCCGGCCCCAAAGCTTACTTTTAACTGGCCCTCATCATTAAAGATTTAGGGCAGATTACTTAACTACATCTACATTTTCTCATTTACAAATTAGAAACACTAGTACCATATTGCTTACTTGTATTTATGAGGATTAAATACACTTATGTCCTTTAGAATAGTGTCCAGCTAATATTGAAAGTATGCTAAATGATAGCCACTTCTGTTATTTTTCTTTCTATTATTTTTACTAATTGTATTTTTAGAAGATCATATAAGAGGAAGGCCTTTATACATCTATTGATAGGACATTTTGCATTATCTCTTTTTCTTTGTTGAATGTTAGGTAATTCATTCCACAGAACAATTTACAGCCTTCATTCATTCATAGTTTCCTCTTTTGCCTGCCCCAAAAAGGAATTCACAAATCTCAGTAGGAGAGAGGTGCGTTGCTCCAAGGGCAGAAAGATATAGATGATTTATTAAAACCTTCCCCAAAAAACAGAAGGTGTGCTATAAACTCTGAGTTCTGTTCTAGAGAATTAGAAAACAACAAAGCCTTAGACAAAAGCTCTGTCTCTACTAGGAAATTGTAAAGATACTAGTATAATTTTATATTCAAAAGGAAATTAAAGAAAATTAACATTAGGAATAAATAACAAAAAGAACACTACAGGTTGAAATTTATAGGATATGAATAAAGCTATATTCTCAGGGAAATCAACTTCCTTTAATACTGTACAGGGATAATAAGGGTCAGGAGTCATTCTGGCTTCATTCTACCTGGTGCACTACCTATTCCTAGCAAGTTCTCAGTAAATGTTTTCTAACATTTTTTAGTACTAGGGGTTGAATCCTTTTTAGGGAAGCACTCTACCACAAAGCTACATCCCCATCCCTTTTTAAATTTTTGAGACAAGTTGCCCAGGCTGCCCTGGAACTTGTGATCCCCCTGCCTCATATAGCTGAGACTACAGGCACGTGCCACTGTACCCAGCCTAAGTAAATATTTGATCAAAGGAATGGGAGAATGAATGAATAGATATATTCAACTCCAGTATATGGAGAAGCTCTAACAAAATAAATTTAAGGCAAAACCAAAACATTGAAAACTTTTTCTGAAAGATTATATCCTACAGTGAAAAAAAGTAGACATTTCAGAGATATAAAGCTATACTGAATTAGCAGATACTGTTGGTTTTGCCTATTACCATTCTCTCTTTGCCAGGATCACCTGCCACTACCTCAATCTATAAATGCCAGATGTTTATTCTCCTACTTTCCTTTGCATCTGGTCAAATGTATAATGCTCCTGGCCACAGAAGATCTGAGCATACATCTGCAGATGGACTTCAGTTAATTTCTTTCTTAACAAAATACAAGGAAATGGTCCTAACTACGGGATGCATGTCCATATGGCTGTGTGGTAGATGAACTTGTGGCCATTTTGCACTCAGAGGGTCAAGGGGCTGAGACTGGCACAGGGGATAGATTAGAATTAGTACCTGTGTCCTTGACCTTGTGGATCTGATGAAACAATTCAGAGCCACCCTTTCCTAGGACTTCAGTGAAATAAGAAGCTCTATGCATGTGTTATAGTTTTTTTTTTCATGTGTTATAGTTTTATACTCAGCTTCCCAGTCCTGAAAAGTTGCCATTTAAAAATATATTTTCATATATATATACACACACATATTTATTTAACTTTAGTAAGGTAAGAAAATGTTTATTCAGCTTTTTATAGTGTACCTGACATAACATTTTCTTAAACGTATGAAATACATATATTCAACTTTGATATAGTGAGATATAAGAAACACTTGTTTACATTCAGCATTTTACATTCAGTATATATTTATATCCTGCCTTTTATAATATGTATGAAATCCTGGGGAAGTGTTATTTTCCTAATAATGTAAGAACCAAAGAAACTGAAAAGCTACACATCATGTAATCATTTAGTTCCAAATTATCTTGCAGATAAAAATCTGAACTCTTCAAGATACTGTACAAAGAAGTCACTGTGATGAAGCTAGCAGAACCTTTTTACCAAATTTGGAAAAGGACAGCATCCAGAATCAAATACCAATTTATAAAAAAATAATCCCTTGTACTTATATGAATAGTCCAATTAAATAGCAAGTCAAATCTAGTAGCCTTTTAAAAGAACTTGATAGATTATCCAGAATATTCATGACCTGACCTGTCCAATTGTCAAAAACTGTAATACTTAAGTACAGTGTTAACACATTGGAAACTACACACTAAAAAATGCTGCCCGTTAAAAGCAATAACAACTATACAGCAAGTGTCAGTTGCTGTGGAGTCACTGCAGTTGTGCATCTGACCATACCTCATTGTCTAGACAACATTTAGAATAATCACCATCCAGTAGATTACACTTCTGCCCCACACTACAGAAAAATAATACATAATTAAATAAGTTAAATGTATATAATAATTGTGTGATAAAAATCCTACCTAAATATTAGTCAATTCTTTAGAGGACAGTGCATAACAAAAATTTTAAGCATTTTTAAAAGATAAACGATTACTAAATCTTATCTGTACTGATATATTAATTTCATAAGTCTATTCTCAAAAATTTTAAGTACTCTAGTATATGTGCTGCTGAAGGGAGCACAAAAATTTTAAGTACTCTAAAAGAATTTGTACCTTTTAGAATCTAGAATTGATGATAACAGGCAAAAATAGGTATTATAATACTGATATTACCATTTCAACACTTTCAGAGTTACAAAAATGTTGAAATGTCTTTCATTTTCTGCTCATATATACTTCTCTTTTTCCAGACATGAGAATTTTGTTGCAAGTTTATATGGCATGTTTTTATCAGAAACTAGAAGGAATATAGAAAGATTTTTTTAACAAAACCATGTACACACTGAGTTTTAAGTGGTGAAATCTAGAGCTTTCCATCCTTTTCTCCGTATTCAAGAAGCACACCCACATCTAGACTTGTTCTTGTATCATACAAGCTTATGAGGAGAGTCATTTGAATGAGATGTTGTGTGCACTGATTGAAGTGCAGCTTCCTTTCCTCGTGTGGTAACATACCTTGGGAATTCTTCCCCATCAATACCTACAGATCAAACTACTGGCTTTTTACATAATAGAGACAAACAATATATACAGCCTATTCCACTAATGAAAGTTCAGTTTTGTAATTTTACAAATCATTATACCTCACAGTTTTATTACATATGTACTGTTGATTGTTGGTGCTTTTATTTCTGTAGTATAGCTGAATTCCTATCAGTTAAATTCCTTGAGTTATCAATGTACTGTATTTAAAGTGTAATAGTTGGTGCCTTATGTTTGAAACTTGCTGCTAATCTAAACAAGAATATATGTTTATTTCCTGTTTCAGCCAGCACTAAACTACTTCTAAGTTGAGTAAAGAAACAAATGTGCCTTCAATTTGCACTTTCTTAACTGCCAGTGAAGTTGAGCATCTGCCATGCCTAAAGATCATTTGACTTTTGTCTCTGTGAACTGTTTTTTATGTTTCTTTTTTAAAAATTAGAGTCATTTTTAAAGCAGTTTGTAGAAAGTTGGCTGAAATTATAATATTGCCATATACTTTACAGTTTATTTTCTCAGCCTATCATGTATCCTTTGCCCTTTTTTTTTAATAGTTCTGGGGATTGAATCCAGGGCCTTTGGACTGAGCTACCTCCTCTATACAGCCTCAGCTCATTTTTATTTTTATTTTCAGACAGAGTCTCACTAAATCACCAAATTGTCCAGGCTGGGGTGGAGCTCTTTCCTCATGTGGTAACATACCTTGGGAATTCTTCCCCATCAATATCTACAGATCAAACTTTTGGCTTTTTACATAATAGAGACAAACAATATATACACCCTATTCCACTAATGAAATGCACCTGCCTTCATCTCCAAAGTTCTGGGATTACAGGGATGCACCACCATGCCTATGTTTATAGCAAAAGGAGTTAACAAACATTTTGTGTGAATGACCAGATTACTTATTTCAGGCTTTGTGGCCATACAGTGTCTACACTGCCTTTTAGCGCAGAAGCATACAATATGTAAAGTAGTATTTTTCAACCACAGTTTTGCTTCCTTGGCCTACACCCCCAATAGACATTTGGCAATGACCAAAGATGTTGGGGGGTTGCAGCTGGTCGGAGATCCTGATCTGTTCCGTATCCTACAATGCTATAGAGCTCCGCACAACAAAATTATCTGGTCCAGTTCTAAAGTTGAGAAATCCTGATCTAAAAGCAATGGATACACCTCTATTCCAATAAATCTTTCATGACAAGCAGCTGGCTACATTTGGCCTGTAGGCTGTAGTTTGCTCACTTCTGTTTTAAATATCTTTTTTACTATATGCTACTTCTCTGGTTTTATTCCTGAATTGTCTCTTTCATCCAAATACTTTTCCAGATTTTCTTCTATTTTTTTACCTTTCATTTTTCCAACCTAAATAATACCTAGTATTATCTGTGTAGTTACCACCTACTAATTAACCATGTTATTTTTCCTTTTCGATTAAAATTTTATAAAAGAAATAAATGGTTTCAGAAAATAAAGTATTTTCTTTTTTCTTTCTGGAGTCCTCCACCCTGTGTCTGCAGAAGTAATAACTTGGTGCATTTCATGTCTATAGAATCAGTACTTAGATGTACACATGGATGATACATAATATTGTGGGTTTCAAAGTAACAGAAATAGTGATACATCATTCTGTGATGTCTGACAATGTAAGATTGAAAAGTACTGATCTAATTCTTTTAACTGCCATTTTGCATTTTTATATCATTTATTAGTTGATATCCCTTTACTGGTAAAATAGAGAAAAATAATTGCAGTAATCCGTTCTATATATTTTAACCAATGAAGCGTTTCTTAAAAATTTTTTAAATTGGATAGTGTTCAGTAGGTCAAGGAACCTTCACGCCTATGAGCTAGCTGTACAACCTAGAAAAAGTGGTAAGGATGCAGGCCCAGATAACATCACAGTACTGTTCAAGGAAAAGTACTTAGCACTGCTGCCATCACCAGTGTTCATTGCCTAGTGTGTGAATGACTAGATGCTGGAAACAGCTATAACCACAAAAAAAATATCACTCCCACAACTGTAGATGACATCTGTGTGCCTCTGCCACCCACTGTGGTCTACCTCTGAAGTTCAGGTAGTGCCTGGTGGACTTGGACCACATATGCATATGCAGTGGAGACCCAGTAAAAGTATGCAAATTACAATGAGTAACCATGACTTGGGAGATGATAAAGCAATTTCATTCTTGTCTAGCACAGTGCCATTCAATTTATTTGATAGGGCAAATAACTTTATGTGGCCATGGGTGAAATTGTGGGGAGGCCCTACCCTAACTTTGAGAACCATGTAGAAAGCATTAGTTACAGATGAGCTTCTTCAGCCAAGGCTCAGGTATGTTGTGGGAACATGGAGCGGGGCAGAGATTATGATGGAAGAGAAAACATGGATGGCTTTTGCTGCGTTTATCATCCTTTTTCTCATCTTCTAGCTTGCTGTCCCTTGTTTCTGATAGCTGCATAGATAGAGCTTAAGAATTGGAGAAAAAGATCATCAACCTCCTACCTACATGATAATTGACATGGTGATTTTTAATACATCTATTTTTGACTGGTTCTTTACTGGGGCATTTTTGTAGGTTTTTATAAAGCAGCAGTCTACAGTCTATCAAATCTATTCGATATTTCTTGCATTCCTTTTTATATTCTGTGTCAATTTAGTACCCTCTTAAATATCTCATTCTAATATGACACCCCCCCCTTTTTTGAGACAGGGTCTAGCTATATATTCATTCTTACCTTGCACTCACTGTGTAACCCAGGCTCACCTCAAATTTGATGTAATCTGCCTGCCTCAGCCTCCTGAGTGCTGGGATTACAGGTGTGCACCATCACACCTGGCTGATTTTTGTTAATGTGATAAATTAACGTTCTGGTGCCATGGCCTGCCTCGCAAGTGCAGGGTCCTGAGTTCGATCCCCAGTACAAAAAAAAAATTAACATTCAATTTGGCCTTGTTAAATGTTTCCTTATGATTATGTTCTGAATATGCATCTTTGCACTTAGGAATTATTGGCTAGAATAGGACTTGAGGATGTAGCTCAGTGATAGTTCTTGCCTAGCCTGTACAAGGCTCTAGGTTCAATCCCCAGTACTGCCAAAAAAGAAAGTCTGCTGTGAAATACACCATAAAGAAAATGAAGCCCAGGCACAGAGTTAGTGAAAATATTTGCAAAACACATGTCTCATAGAACATTGATTTAAAGAAAAAACTCATTAAACAATAAAAAGACAAACTTTTTAAATAGGCAGATCTGAGTAGACATCTTCATAAAGAAAATACACAGATGGCAAACATGAAAAGATGCTGAACATTGTTTTTGTCAGCTACTACTGTACACTTATTAGAATGGTTAATATATTAAAAACTGACAAAAGCTACTGTTGGCAAACAGAAGGAGTAACAGGAAATCTCACTATTGGTGGTAATGCAAAATGATAAACCCTCTTAGCCAGTTTGCCAGTTTCTTACAAAACTACCTACTATGTGATGCAGTGGCACTTCTTAGTATTTACCCAGTTGAGTTGAAAACATATCCACACAAAAAGCCTGCAAGTGAAAAGTTACAGTCATTTTATATATAATTGCCAAAAATATTGTAAACGACCAATATGTCCTTCAGTGAATGGATGTGCTGTGATACCTCCATTAAGAGAATTGTTATACATCAATAAGTTAAACTATGAAGAGATAAGGAAGAATTTCAAATGCATATTTTTAATCAGAAAAGCTCGTCTGAAAAGTCTACATTTTGGATGATCTGAGTTATATGATGTTCTGATGGTAAAGAGGTTAGCCATTGCGAGAGGTTTGAGGATATGGAGGATCATTGATAAAGGAGCACAGGAGTTTTTTTAGAGTGGTGAAATCTTTATAATGGCAAATCAAGATGTTAAACATTTGTCAATATAAAAAAATCATAAAAAGCTGGGAATTGTCACTAAGTGCAATGCTCCTGGGTTCCATCCTCAGCACAACACACACACACACACACACACACACACACACAGACACACACACACGCACACAGAGTCTATTTTAAATTGAATGCTTTTTAAATCAGTTGTTTGAATTTTGTAACTGATTTATGTAACCACGAATTGTTATAGGAACAGCTACAGTTTCTGCTTTTAAATCAACAACATGAACTTTAACTGTCACTTCTGGTTTATAAGACTGGAAAATTTGATCAGGCTTTCTTGTCTCCAATAGCAGATCAAACATATATGTTGACTTGACTTCATCTAGGAGAAGTCACATAAGTGTATCTTCTTCCCCTTCATATGATCATTCTAGGTAATCATGAAGCGACAGCACTCCAGATGTATTACCTCTTCTAAATCCAACATCTTATAAGCCATTCCTACTGCTTCCTTTAATGTCTTATCCTTATGAACTTCCAATTTGTTTTCCAACATTACTTATTTCACAGGATGCAACAATAATTTTACCCTGCATGTATTATGCTCGATTTCTCATTGCCTCTTCTTCTTCCAATTCTTTCTCTCTCTGTACCAAGTTATTAATATGTTCAAGGTATTCATCCACTTCTAGAAATTTTACATTTCTTGTTGGATTCTTCAGCAAATATATCAGCATATATGCATTTGTTGAGCCTACAAAAACACTAGAACCATATCCTCGACTTCCTGATGATCTATCATGTGTTTTCTTAATGTCCTCTTGTGTTATTCTGCCGACATGATGATCACTGAAGCTGTACCACTGCTCATCACTGAAAGACTTTATGCAAGCATAATAATGACCACCAGCAGCACTTCCCAAATGAACCATAACAGAAAAACTCATAGATCAAGGAACTCTTTTCAAGACTGGGTTTGAAATCTTTTCAGCTCCACTATTTTTCTCAAGGCAGATTCTTTCATCAACATCATTGTCATTAGAGGAATCACTGCTCATCTGGTCACTGTGACAGCTACCTTCATTTTCTGCTCCACTATCAGTGCAACTTTCAATATGGGGAGATTTCTCATCTTCAGCATCAATAAATATACTCATATCTAGCTCCTCTGGGAATGTCATTCAATCATTCAGTTTAATCCTATGCATGGTTGTATAATCAAAATCAAACCTTTTCAACTGTAAGGTCAGCAGATAAGGGAAATGCAAAAACACAAAGGCCCTTTCTAGCATCACACTTCTTACAACATTCACAAAAATACTGACTCGGGCCATCCAAGATCTCTGGCTGAATAAATACATGCAATGCTTCTTCCACACTAGCAAATGCTTGGCTGGACCCATAAGGTCGGATGACTGAGAGAATATCAAGATATGTGTCATTTCTCCAGCCCTCATAATCACATTCCAGACATCTCACATAGTCCTTCAGCTTGCCTTGGTATAATTCATTTATAAAATCAGCTTGTTCTGTTTGCTTCCATTTCTATTCCAAAGCATCAAACATGACTCAGCATAGTTCTTGTACATCACGCTGTTGCCAAGCCTCACGACTATCCCATCCAAAGCTTCTCGTAACATCCATGGTTTCAATTGCTCTCTTTTTGCTGGTTTATGACAAAACAAAAAGGCTTTGAAGTTGGTATAGGATACTTGTCACCTGGTCTTCTTCAGATTCTTCAAATTTCCACTTATATAATGCATTCCTAAATCCAGGAGTCATAAAAAGTATTTGCAAAAGGCTATTCAAATAGCGAGTCATTGCCTGGTTTACTGATCCCACATATCCAGTTTCTGACTTATTCAAAATAGATGAATAGGAGTACCTTTGGCTGACATAATCACTGGTGGAGACCCCAGAACCTTCTCTTGGAAGCGGACTGATAAACCTGTCATGAACAATGTCATCCACATTACTGGAATCCTCCAGCAGTATTTGTGGATGTTCACCATCTTCATCTGCCAATGAAGAAAGTTCTTTCCTGGGTCAAAATTAGCATCAAGAAGAGTCTTGTCATGGGTATGATCCAGTGGAGCCATATCAGCAGTATTGATTCCATTTCCCTACACCAAATCAAAGGTTCCATTTATGTAGCCCACTTTGTTGGGTACATCTTCAAAGAGCTTTATGACTGGAGTAGATGCTGGTAAATTTAAAGTGATCTCTTCATTCACTGTCTTTGAATTAGTAGTGTCTTATACATAAGACTCTAGGAATCACTTCTCAGCCTTTTGGATAAGATCAAGTGAAGACTTTAGGTTCTTCAGCAACATTTTCTGTCTCTTTTGGGACCAGCTGGCTCTCCTCACCAGACACTATTGCTTAGACTCCAGCCAATCCTCTCCATACCGCTGGGGAAGAGGGGGAGGGTGGAGGCAGTGCTTTATCTCAGGAGAGAACAGCAACACCAGTCATCATCCCTGGCGAACTCCTGCAACCACAGTTCAACTATTACGCATGGTTCTTTTCTAATATCTTTATGTACATTTGGGTATGTTGAGAAGTTTAGCAAACTAGGTAACTATTCTCAGTGAGGTTCCTTAGTGCTGGGCCACATAGGATTGTATTTGCCCTTGTTAATGAGGTTTTTCTGTTAGGTGGCTTTTTTTTTTCTATGTACATTTATTTTTGAAGATTTAGTTCAAGTTGGAATCTTCTGGAATGGTGTAAGTCCCATTTTAATTTTTAGAGTCAATTTGTAATTACATATAGTTTAACTCTGGGGAGACATCTTAACATCATATTGAATAAACATGCTAGTGTACCAAGTCATGGTACAGACTGATGCAATTGTAGTGGATTAACTGACGGTCAACTTGTAATGCCCAGCTGCACTGAACCACTATGGTCTGGGCATGGAGGATCCACCTGAGGATTGTTGTCAATAGCAATAAAATGAGAACTGGAGGGGAAGATCTTGGTCTGTTGATTTTCTAGGAGAAGCTTGCTGCAGATAGTTTTCCTGATGCGAACTAGGCTGTTCTTGGAGGAGGAGCTTGGGGCCTTGCTGTCGCTGGGAATGGCTACTGTTTTGATCAGGGGACCTCTGATCTTCACCATGAGCATCACATCCTGGCTCCAATGTGGATCCCTCAGCTTGGTGGCACAAATCCTTCATCTCACCAATATAGGTTTTCTGGCTTCCACCACTGGCCTTTGGGCCTTCCAGAGGCAGATCCTCAATATGGGCAAGCATGAAACATTGCTGTGGGCTCTTTGCCACTGGCTGGACTCATGGAAGACATTGTCTTGGACTCTAGGCCTTTACCTGGACTTTGTGTGGGACATTGCTGGGATCCAGGCCCCTGGCTGGATTCTTTAGACCCCTAGTTTGTGGTTCATCTCTCTTGCACTCCTTTGCATTTGACTTTTTGGGTAATTATCATAAAATAATCCTATAAATTATGTATCCTGTATTTAATGTATTTCCTTGCAAAAACCCTGACTATAATAGCAGTCAACATGATTTCAGTGCAGAGTCTTAGAATCAGCAAGTTTTTTATTTACTAAATATATCTATAATGAACACAATTCTACACAGTTCTAAAATACCACCTAATTTATAAAAATCAATAAAAGGGTTTTGGTAAAACTTTATCATGCCAGATGTTGTTTACAACAATGAACATGCCAATAAATCATTTGTTCATTAAAAAAAATTAAATTGAATGCTACACACAAATGGATTTCCTTGGGCATATCATCAAGAAAAGACCACTCACTATAAAGGCTCTCACATAAAAATAGAAGAAAATACCATCCCAACACATGTACAGATCTCAACATAGAAACACAAGAAATATAAAAACACAAGGCCACATACTCTTCCAAAAGTTAATTTTCTAGAAGTTAACTCCAAAGGTTGAAATGGATGAATTCAAAAGATTATGGAGTTTTTGGTTTTTGGTTTTGTTTTTGTTTTTTTATACTGGGGACTGAACTCAGGACCTTGTGCTTGTGTGGCAGGTGGCAGAACCACTGAACTAAATCCCTGGCCCCAAAAGATGGTTTTTTAAATGATCTCTGCATTCAAAGAGCTGAATCAATTAAAGAAGACAATGTGGGGCTGGGGATTTAGCTCAGTTGGGCTGCCGCCTGCCTCGCAAGCACAAGGTCCTGAGTTTGATCACTGGTACAAAAAAAAAAAAAGACAATGCAAGATGTGAAAGGGCAGTGCCATAAAGAGATAGAGTATCTGAAAAAGAACTAAACAGAAATCTTGGAAATGAAAAGTTCAGTAAATCAAATTTTTTAAAAACTCAGTTGAAAATCTCACTAATAAACTAGATCAAACAAAATAGAGAATATCAGAGCTTGAAAACAAGGTGAATGAAATATCACACTGAGACAGTAACTTTAAAAAGCTATGAATAGAATATACAAGAATACACCCAAAAAACTATGAACAGAACATACAAGAATATACCACCTTGAAGAAAATACACAAAACAGGGCCAGGGATTTAGCTCAGTGGTTTTGCCACCTGCTGCGCAAGCACAAGGACCTGAGTTTGATCCCCAGTACCAAAAAAAAAAAAAAACCAATAAAATAAAATACACAAAACTATGAACAGAATAGGAGTTGGGATTTAGCTCAGTGGCACTGTGCCTGCCTTGCAAGAGCAAGGTCCTGAGTTTCATCCCTGGTACCGGAAAAAAAAAAAAAAACAACTATGCACAGAATATAGACAAAACTATAAACAGAATATATAAGTCTGGGACAAAAATAAAGGGCCAAATTTATAAGTCTTATATTTAGAGGAGGAAATTGAGATACAGGCATAAAAATGTGTAGTCGGTGAAGATATGGTAGAAAATTTCCCAAGTCTTGGGTATTATGTGGATGTCCATGTACCAGAGGCTTTTGGAACCCAAAGTAGACATAATCAGAAAAGAACTTCTCTGTGACATAGTTAAACTGCACAAAGTAAAGAACAAAAAAATATTAAAAGCTAAAAGAACTACCAAATCACTTATAAAGTCAAACCCATCAGAATAACAGCACATTTCTCAGAAGAAATTCCTAAATCCCAAGAGGGCATGGAACGATGTATCTCAAGTCATGAAAAGAACTGCCTACCTAGATTACCAGAAAAGTTATCCTGTATAATTGAAAGATAATAAAGACTTCTTAAGCTAGAAGAATTCTGACCACTAGCAGATGGCCAAAATCCTATACCACAAGCATAAAATCCTATACCACAAGCATACAAGAAAGAGTAAATTTCACTGGAAGAGCAGATAAGTTAATATAGGAAAGAAACAAACATGATTATTTCAATAAATTATCATACCTCTAAGATGAATAAGGGAGAAAAAATGAACACAGATTATTCAAAATAATCAAAAGAAAAACAACAAAATGACACAAGCTAATACATATCTTTCAATAAAAACCTTGAATGTAAATGATCTGAAATCTCCAATTGAAAGCCACAAACTTAGTTCAGTTGTCTCTGAGTAATCATTCATCCTCTATGCCACCATGGTCACACACTGCAACGGAAAAGTCCTAAGTCTCCTCAGAGTTAAGGCAAATTCTTAGCTGTGAGCCCAATACAAATGAAAAGAAAATTAAACACTTCCAAAATGCAATGGCACAAGATAAACATTGCCATTCCAAATGGCACAAATAAGGGGATAGAAAGGAATGGGACCAAAGCAAGACCAAAATCCAGCACAGAAAATATTAAGTCACATATTTCCATTTCCAACGTCTGATGCAATCTGTAGTAAGATGTAAACTCTAAAGGGTTTGGATGGCTTTGACACTACTGGTGGTTGTGGCTCCTGTGGCTTCTCTTAGGCAGTTTTGCTCACTCCTTGCAGCTTTCCTCAGACAATTCACATTCCTGACTTGGACAAACTTCTGGAGTGCTATGGATTGTGTTTAGATGTCCCCCCAAAGCCTCACGCAGTCACAGATGGGGCTTTTTCAGAGGTGGCTGAATGTAGAGTGTGTGATTGCTATGCCAGGCTCAAGGACACTAGGATTAAGAGTGTGAGTTCCACCTACCCTAAGTAGTCTGGATAAGATAAGAGGGCCAAAAAGATGCTATTAAGTCCCTTGTTCCTTTTGCTGTCTTCTGACACCATGAACTGTTGCCCCTCTGCCATGTGCCACCCTAGCTTGGAACCAAATGATTATGGACTGAAACTTCTATAAACTGTGAGCTAAATAAACCTTTCCTCCTTTAACTTTGGATGTTGGGTATTTTGTCTTAGCAATGAGAGAAAAGTAACTAAGATATAGAGTCTGCACTGCACCTTTGGCTTCACACAGGTTCCCACATTTCCCTCTCTTGGGCATACTGCTTTGTCTCCCAGGCCTTCTTCTGAAATCTGGGTGGAAGCCTTTCTGACTCTACAACTTTTGCATTCTGCATGCACCTAAAACCAGTACCGAGTAGATGATGCCAAGGACTGCTGACAGTGGAGTAGTAGCAACTTTCCTTCTCTCTTGGGTGTAGGGGTTGAGTGCCCAGATTGCTGAACCCAATCATGAGGAACAAATTCCCTAGGCCACTTCCATTCTGGAATATGTGTTCTAGGGCATGCTTCTCGAAGCAGAGTTTTTCACTTTTGCAATTTTGAGGCTGCAAAGGGTGAAGTTTTTCTATTGTCCTGTTCCTTCTCAGTAACCAGGTTCTCCTCTGCTTCATCTTTGCAGTCCACAATTTTACTGGAGCTTTCTTTTTGGCTAAACTCAAAACATTTTAAACCACATAGATCTGGCTAAAAGTCCCCAACAGTAGCCATGTGACTGCCTCAACATTAGACTGTCTTGAAATTTCTTCTGCCAGATAAATTAGTCTGCTAACCTTAATCTCAGTCTCAGATAGTCTCTAGACAAGAGCAAAATGCAGACAAATTTTTTTGCCAAAGCATAACACACAGGATCTGGATCCAACAGCCAACACAGTCCTTGTTCCCAACTGAAACCTCCTGAACCTGATTTTTACTGGATACATTTCTATCAGCATTCTGGTTTTCTGAGGTCTGACAACAATCTCCCATTAAGTTCAGCTCACAGAATTCCAAGGCTGCTTCTTCAACTGACATCTGCAAACTCTGAAACTTTCCACAAGCCAGTTCCAAAGGCTCCTGAACCACATGGCCAGGTAATGTCACAGCAACAGTACCAAAATCTGCCTGAGTTACTTGCTGAGACAATACCTGACACCCAAAGTTAAAGAAAGGTTTATTTCACCTCACAATTTGTAGAGGTTTCAGTCCATAGTTGCCTGGCTCCAAGGCAGGGTGGCATGGCAGAGGGGCATTATAGCAGAGAAACAACCCATGGCAAAGCAGGCAGGAGGTAGTGAAGCAGCAAGCAACAGCATCAAGCCTGTCTTCCCTCTCTCCCTTTGTATTCCATCCAAGCAATAAGCTTATTGATTGGTGCCACCCACACCCAGGCTGGGGCTTCCATTATCCACACTCATAACTATGCTAAACCTATTTAGTTATCAGATACCCTAGATCCACCCACCTATGAAAAGCCTACCTATGAGTGCATGAGGCTTTGGGGGAGCATCTAGATATAAGCCATAACACAACTAATTCCAGGCTCATTCTATACTGTCAATTTTACCATTACCAAAACCAGATATATACGTGATGAAACAAAACTGTTCCTCCTTGATGAACATAGATGCAAACATCAACAAAATAATTGCAATCAAATTCAACATCACACTAAAAAGATCATGCACATTAACCAGATTGGTTTCATTCTAGAAATGCAAGTTTGGTTCAATATATGCAAATCAATAAATGTAATGTACCATATAAATAGATTCAATGAATAAAAGTCATATTATCATTTCAATAGGTTTTAGAAAAACTTTGATAAAAATCAACATCCTTTCATGATTAGAAAATACAATTAAAGGGGGCAGGGGGTATAGCTCAGTGGTTCCACCACCTGCCTCGCAAGCACAAGGTCCCGAGTTCGATCCCTGGTACCCCCCAAAAAAATACAATTAAAGAAATTGTGGAGAGAAGGTTCATACTTCAACATAATAAATGCTATATATGACAAATCCATAGACAAATTCATACCTCAATGTATTAAAGGCAATATATGACAATCTCACAGTGAATGAGGAAAACTGAAAGCATTTCATCTAAAATCAAGAGTGTCCACTCATATCAGTTATTTTAATGTAGTACTGGAAACTTTAGCCAGAGAAATGAGGCAAGAGAAAAAAGCAAAAGGGATAGTAGGAAAGAAGAAAATCAAATTATTTCTTTTTGCAGATATGATTCTGTAACTAGAAAATCCAAAAAGTCCACCAAAGTGTCTTAGAACTGATTAACAAATTCCGTAAAGTATCAGGTTACAAAATCAACAACATACAAACATTGGTAGTTTCCCAATGGACCCATATGAGCTCACTAAGAAAGAAATTAGCAAAACAATCTCATTCACAACAGCCTTTAAAAAATATCACTTAGGAATAAATAACCAAGGTTGTGAAAGACCTCTACAATGAAAATTATAAAACACTGAGGAAAGGAATCAAGGAAGAGCTGAGGGTGGAACACACCTGTAATTCCAGCACTTGGAAGGCTGAGGCAGGGGGATCATCATGGGTTCAAAGCCACCCTAGGCTACACAATTAGTTCAAGGCCAGCCTCAGTGGTACAGTGATACCCTGTCTCAGAAAGAAAAAAAAAGAAAGAAATTGAGGAAGACACATAAGACACTGGAAGATAGACTTCACATGTTTATGAATTGAGAGAATTAATATTGTTAAAATGGTCATACTACTGAAAGTGATCTACAGATTCAATGTAACTCACATCAAAATATCAATGACATTCTTCACAGAATTAGAAAAACCAATTCTAAAATTCACATGAAAGCACAAAAGACTAGAAATAACCAAAGCAATTCTGAGTCAAAAAGAACAATCCTTGAAGCTGAGTACAGTAGTACATTCCTGTAATCCCAACTCTCTGGAAAAACTGAAGCAGGAGGATTGCAAATTCAAGCCCAGCCTGAACAAGCCAGTGTCTTAGCAAGCTACTGTCTCAAAAAGGGAACAAAAAGGGCTGAGATGTAGCTCAGTGGTGGAATGCACTGGGTTTGATCCCTAGTAACACACACATGCACGCACACGTGCGCGCACACACACACACACACATGGTAGCCAGGCATGTTGACATGTGGTTGTAATCACAGCATTCTGGGAGGCTGAGGCAGAAGAATCATAAGTTCAAACCCAGCAGAATAACTGTAACTTAATAAGACCTTGTCTAATAATAAAAAAGGCTTGAGCATGTAGCTCAGTGCAAAGGCCCTGGGTTTAATCCACAGTACCACACACAAAAAAAATGGTATTGGCATATGAATAGGTATGAGGCCAATGGAATAGAAGACCAGAAATAAATCCATGCATCTACAACTTTTAATTCTTTCTTTATTTTTCTTTGAGACAAGGTCTCACTAAGTATTCTAGGCTGACTTTGCAATCTTAAATTCACTGTGTGGTCCAGGTTGGCCTCAAACTCATGGTGATCCTCCTGCCTCGGCCTCCTGAGTACTGGAGTTACAGGTGTGCGCCACCACAGTCACACTTTTCTTGACAAAGAAGCCAAAACTTACATGGACAAAAGACAATCTCTTTAAAAAATGGTAGTGGGAAAACTGGATATCCACCCATAGAAGACTTAAACTAAATCTCTCTCACTCTGTACAAAAATTAACTAAAAATGTTAAAACTACTAGAGGAAAGCATAGGGGAAATACTTGAAAATACTGGTACATACAATGATTTCTTTAGTAGGACTCCAATAGCTCAGAAAATAACAGCAAGAACTAACAAATAAATTGTTACCAGGGATCTGGCAAGAAGCCTCAATCTGGGCACTGATTATCTGCATTTATCTCCCCATCAAGTATATAAAAAGAAAAGAAAAATAAGTTTATTCACAATTGGGCCAAATTGGGAGGACAGCTAGGGTTTTGCTAAATTGACCAGGCTGGCCTCAAATTTGGGCTTCTCCTGCTTCAGGCTTCTGATTACCTGGGATTAAATATATATATATATATATATATATATATGAATATAAATAATACTAATACATTCTCATATTACAAAGGCAATTTATTGGAAGAATCTTTCTCTTGATATTTCATTATCTGAACACAGAGTGTGTAGATAACAACAAAGAGACAAGTTAAAACAAAAAAAAATTGTTGTTTTTTACAGGTGGACATTAAAGTGGACCTAATTCGGTTTTCTTTTCAAAACCCTCCAAAGACAAAAAACACCTTAAAACCTGAGATGAATAAAAAAACTGTTTCCTAAAGTACTGGTCTCCAGAACATTTTCTGTTTTCTGTTGTTTTTACGTAAGTTCTTCTTTGTTTCTTTTCTTGCTCTTTTCACTCGTCCAGCTGTACCATTTTCATCACATTCTTCATAACTATCAAATTTTGTTTTCTTGCCCTGAAACTGTACTTTTCCTTTAGCAGATCCAGGCTGGGAAGCTTTATTTCCCCTTCCTTTTCCTTAAAATCTGCGACCTTTTGATTGCCATTTGTTTAAGGATTCTTGTTGATTTTCTATGATTGTTTTCAAAGCTTCATTTTTCCACCTCTCTTTCCAGTACTTCCCATGTCACTTCTTTGTTCTTTAATTGTAGGGTACCACTATTTGCATCTCTGGCCTTAACCAGTGCTTTCCTGGCTTTTTCTTTAAATAACTCCCTCTTTTGTTCCTCCGATGAAGTCTATCCATTTTATTTCACCATGATTTAAGAAAAATCTTCTCTACAGGTCTGATCTTCTAAGTCACCAGAAAACTTCAGCAAGCATCCAATCTTTTCTTCTAGAGATTTCATTTCAGCATCTTCTGCTAACTTGTTTTTCTTCTTGCTCTTGTTTAGCTCGTAATTTAGCTTCCACTTTATTTTGCTTTATTCTTTCATTTTTCTTTGCAAAATAATCTTCCTTAAAAAGTATTAGCAGGTCTGTGTCTTTATACCTCTAACACAGAGTTTCTACAAACTTCATAGCAGATTCAATGCTATCAAACACAGCAAATATTGATCCCTTAAATTCCTTGTGCAATGTTCTTCTCATGTGGATATTTAGTACTTGACCTTTATCTTCTAGCCATTCTTTGATGTCATCAAGGGTTGCATTGATTAAGATGCCTTTAATATCTGGTTTTTACATCATTTTTATACTCATCAGTCACTTCAGGGAGGGGTTTGTTTGGAGATCTGATTTTAGTTTTATCGTCACTGATTTCCATGAGGTCTGCTTTAGATTTGCTCAGTGCTTCCACTATTACATTAAAGTTTGTTGTTAGGAGGTTGAGCCTGTTGAATTTTATAATTGTTTCCAAGGGTACTCAGCCTTCATCCAATTTGATCTGTTCCTTTAAAAATTTGTCCCATGGCAAATTGAAGTCTCCAAAATAATACTCTATTTGATGATAGATTTTGGCTTCCAGAGCAGCCAGTATTTTATTATCACCATTTTCAGCCTTTGTGGCTAATATTTAAGCCAGTGGTCCCACATGCACACCACAAGTTCACTAATGACAGAGACCTCCCCACTTCTCAGCATTGCTGGCCTAACTAACATACTGAAAGAATACGGGCTCCCTCCTGGCAGTCTTTGTGGTCCATGTTTTTTAATGATTCCACTTTATATTATTTGTTAGCTTATTATTTATAATTCTTTGTTTTGGTACTTTAGTGATTGCCTTAGTGTGCACAATATGTATTTTTAACACATTACTGTCAGGCCTGACCTAAATCAATAGAAAAAATAAACAGGCTGCTTTTAATAATACTAGCAGCTTCCCAGTAAGTGAGGCAAATGGACTCAAAAATATGGTTTATAACCCCTTGGCGCCAAACAGTCCCGTAATTGTATACATACCTGAACAGACTGTCCTTGGGCAGCTAAGTCATGAATATGTCACCCCAGATTCCTTAACCCCTTCAATACCTATAATAAGCCTAATCCCTTTCCAGTTAATTGCTAATATCTCTCTCTCTTGGTGTTAAGGATGAAATCTCTCCCAGCTAGCTGCCACTATCTCTCTCTCCCATTGTCAGCCCATCCACACAGATATGATACACGGCTTTTCCCAGCTAGCTCCTAAAATCTCCTTACTTCTAGTCCCTGTTAACTGGAATAAACTTCTTTTTCTCACAATGAAGAGCCTGTATTTTGTTGACAAGTGGACTCTTTATAATAATTACTGTGTACCTGTGAGCAGTATAATACCACTTCGTATATAGTTTAAGAGCCTTACAATAGTATACATCTATTTCTCCCTTCTCCACCCTTGTGCTTTTGTCATACATTTTATTTTTACATAAACTTATAAGCTCCACCAAACATTAGTATGTTTAAACAACTGTCTTTGAAAGAGATTAACATAATAAGAAACAATTCTTGGGCTGAGGGTGTATTACTGAGGTGGAAAGAGCTGCCAAACATAACTTGAAATGGATAATTATTGTGGAATATTTGTTCATGAACTCTGTATCAGCTTTAATAGTGCACTGCTTATATACTTTGTGTGGGCTTATGTACTTTGTGTGTGCTACCCCAAAAACCCTGTTTGAAACTTGTCCCTGTTTGAAAACTCTGGGTGGGCCTTCCCCCTCTTGTAGGGCAGCCTGTTCCCAGAGAGATTAGAAACCAGCCTTGAAGTATGTTCATATAAGCTACCCTTGCCACTAATGCTGCTTTATCACATCTCTGCCACATTCTATGTAACCATAACTTAAGCTACCCTGTAAGAGATATAAAAAGGGGAAACTGTCTTAACTCATGGTCAGCTTAGAAGGACTTGTTTCCTGAGGCTGTCCTTGCCTGGCAATAAACTTTTTTAAAATTATACCTTACTCTCCTGTCTCTGGAAGGTCATTTCAACTCCCTTGCCATAACATTACCATTTCCAGTTTTGTCTTTTATTTGAATAGATCCAGCCTTCCATCTGGACCATTTTCTTTCTGCCAGAAGGATTTTCTTTTAACTTTTGATAGGTCAAATCTCTTGGTGTCTTATATCAGCTTTGTATATTTCCAAAAAGTTTTTTGTTATTGTTGTTATTTTGGGTTTTGGGGTGGGTTTTTTTTGAGACAGAGTCTCCCCGTGTAAATTCAGACTGGGCCTTGAACTAGCAGCAATCCTCCTGTCCCAGCCTCTCAAGTGCTGGGATTACAGGCATGCCACAATGCCTGGCCTTAAAAAGTATTTCTTTCTTTTTTTTTTTTGTATTAAATTCTTTTATTGGTACATTGTAGGTATACAACACAATTACATTTCTCACTGG
>NW_004624794.1:10768029-10798221 GCF_000247695.1 Heterocephalus glaber | reverse complement strand
GTCTTTGCTGCCCAGAGCAGCACTGATCAGACCCAAAGCTCAGCTTCTTCTCGGTCTCATTTTTCTACCTTTCCTGTAATTCGCCGTGTGCTGCTGTGGCTCGCAGGAGACCAGGACTAACTGCAGAGGTTCTGGTAACGTCCCCTTCCCCTGTCCCCTACAATATTCATCTTTCAATTTGGGGTTCTTAATATAGATATGAGGAAGAGATACTACACAAAATGAAGCAGAGAATGATTTTGCTTTTAGGTCCTGATGGGGGTGGGGCAGCGTCAGTGGCTTCAGGCGGCTCTGTCCGCTCCTGGCTCTTTTAGGAGTTATCTTGATCAAGGTGTTCTTACTGTTCGTTTTGTGATGCTGGAGCTTATAACCAGGGCTATGTCTGTTCTAAGCAAGTGCTCTACCACTGAGCTACACCCCCAGTACTCCAGGTTTTTAATCAGGATTGTTTTAGCTGTGAATTACTTGCTAAATCTTGATAAGGATTACTTATTCCCAAAGGCTTTTTGACTGTACAAGTATGAATATTTCTTCATGCTTTTTTTTCTTTAAAGGTTCTGAGACCAAACCCAGGGCCTTGCATATGCCAGGCAAGCACTCCACCAGTGAGTTCTTGGGGTACATCCCCAGCCTCAATTTTTTTTTCTTTTTTTTTGGTACCAGGGATCTAACTCAGGTCCTTTTGCTTGCGCAGCAGGCAGCGCGAAATCACTGAGCTAAATCCCCAGACCCCAATTTTTTTCGTAAACAGGGAGTTCACACAAATACATCTGTCTATTTGGGTTCCACAGTGTCAACTGTGATAACATATGCTCAAGTCCAGTCCAGTGACATCAAACCTTTTAAAGCTGCCTGTTGCAGCACACATGCCATAGGTTTACCACCACTGGTTTAGTCTCTTAATTTCTCCTTTTTATTGTATTTGGCTTCTCTTATTTGTGCTGGTTTTATTTTATCATTTCTGGTTTCTTGATATAAATGCTTAGTAGGGGAAAAGAAAGAAGGGAAAGGAAAAAATGGAAACAAAGTCTTTGTAAATAGGGAGGGGTGGAGGGGTTGAAGGGAGGGCAGGGGAATGGGGAAAAAAGAACCAAGATATATCATGTAAAGGTACAAATTCCCAATGATGAATGTCATCATATTGTATACCTAAAATGTACCACTAAATGAAAAAAATGCTTATTCATTCCTTCCAGCACATTCATCTATGTGACAGGCCCTGTATTGGTCGCTGTGGATAGTGAAAACAATGAAGATTAGGCGCACAAACGAAATCTCCTTAGTACATTATGTCACTATTTTTTCACTGAATAGAACTTTGGTGACATTTCACGAGGTTAGATGTACAGGCATCTCATTATCATTAATTTCAAATAGTTTAGATTAAGGGTGTACCTCAGTGATAGGAATGGGTACTTAGCTTGCATGATGCCCTGGGTTTGATCCCCAGCACCAAAAACAAAAAACCAAAAACGATAATGAAAACTAATGCTTTCTAGCTGAGCATGGTGCCACATGCCTATAATCGCAACACTCTAGAAGGAGGATCTCAAATTTGAGCCCATCCTGGGCAATTTAGTGAGAACTTGTTCCCTCCCCCCCACAAAAAAAAGGGAAAAAAGGCTGGGGATGTAGCTTAGTGTGAAAGCCATGGGTTCAAACCCCAGTGTTGCAAAATAATTAATTAAAATAAATAAACAGCTTATAATTTCAGTTTTGATTTTGAAAATTTTATTATTGAAATGTCAAACATACAAAAGTAGAAATATTAGCACAATGAACCACTATGAAAAATTTCACTTCAGTAATTACCAACATTTAGTAATCTAGTTTCCGTCTTTGCCAATTCATTTTCTAGTGACATGCAAGTCTGCATATCTTATTTCATAAAAACGTAAGTATATTAACTCTACCACATAGGACTTTTTTTTGGTAACCATGTTGGTATCATCCTTAACAAAATTATTTCTAAATATCATCTTAATACTTAGTCCAGGTGCACATTTCCTCTACTATTTCCAAAGTGTCCTTTTCTATTTTGTTAAAACCAGGTTCAAGAAATGCTAACATAATGAATTTAGTTGTCATGTCTCTTGTCTCCTTTATTATTAATAGTTGCCTGTCTTCTTTTTCACGCTACTTATTACTTGATGAAATCAGGTTAACTTTTCTGCAGAAATTTACATATTCTGGATCTAAATGGCTGCTTCCTTCTAACATTTACTTTATTCATCTATTCCCCAAATTCTTGGTTATAAAGAATTTGATTTAAAAGTATGTGGCCAGGGATTTTGCTCAATGGTTCCAGTGCCTGCCTCGCAAGCACAAGGTCCTAAGTTTGATCCCCAGTACCAAAAAATAAATAAGTAAATAAAAGTATGATTCCTGTTATTTTTGCAATATGGCTTCATATGTAGTGGTGTGTGCTTCCTATAGTATTTTATCAAGTGGTGCATATTGTCTGATAGTCCCATTTTTATTGAGGTTCAAATTGGCCAGTGTTCTGAAGTGATCAGCTTGATACTTTCTCTACAAAATCTTTCACTTAATAGTTTCAGCATCCACTGAAAATCATTTTCGGGACCCATTACTTCACTACAGTCTAGAAAATAAAGATTCTAATCCTATTATTCTTTCTATGTTTATTGGTTGGATTTAAGTTTTAAAAAGAGAAATACTTAGATTTCATGAATTTTTGATGATCCTGATATTTGGCTCACATGGGCAAAAAAAATATACTCACCCTCCAATACTGATGTTAAGAATGATGAGTTGATACCCTAGTATTTTCCATAACTGACCAAATTATGCAGCCACAACCAAATGAACTATCAAACTACTGGCGGGGTTAGGTCAAAAGACCCAACTAGAAACACTAATTGAAGATGGAGCAATTATACTGAGTATAATGGAATATTTTATTTTATACATAAGTTTTACACACAGGCACGCACTAACTTAAATTCCAAAGTGGTAGTTTCTCTTATGCTATCTTTTTCAGAGTTTGTGATTAATCTTGAACTGTGGCCAGACAAGAGGATGCTATGTCATAGATGGAAAAATCACTTCATATTTCTGATTCTCCAACAGCTGTATTCTTAACTGTACATTCATGAAGATCATACAGTTCTATTCACTGTGAAATTTCTGATGTAGTTCAAGTAATGAAGAAATTCTCATTCACTACAATTTCCTAGGTTTTACCTAAAATAAATTATTTTCAGCTTAATAAGTGCTGAGATGTAACAGGAGGCATTTCTACATTTATTACTTCTATAGTAATTTTCTTTAAAAGGAATTCACTAATACTAGTAAGAAGAATAATAATTATACACAATATTTACAGAACACAAGCTATTCTTGTGACTGCTATTCTTCTAAGTATTAACTACTTCATCCTCACAACAATTCTATTACACAGCATGGCAAGCTGACTCTAAACTGGCCACTAATGGTCACTGTCTCTTGGTATTCTTGTTCAGTCCCCTTCTTGTGAGAAGTGGCTAATCTAGTAATTTACTTCTAACCAGTAGAAGGTAGCAAAGGTAGTAGGAATGTAATTTCCATGATTAGATTATACAAGATTACAACTTCCTTGTTAGCAGACTTCCATCTTCCTGGCAACCACCTTCTTGGCTTACATACTTTGATGAAGCAAGCAGTCATATTGAAGAGGTCAGTGTGGCAAAGGAAATGCAGACAACCTTCAGCCAACAGCCTGCTAGAGACTGAAAATCACAACGCAACAGCCCAAGAGAAAGGAATTTGGGCATCCACCCTGTTAGCTTGGATAGATCCTTCCCTAGTCAAACCTTCAGATGACTGGCCAGTCATAGCTAACCTTGTGACTACAAAGACCCAACTAAGTCATGCCTATTTTCCTGATACAGAGAAATCATGAGATAACAAAGATGTATTTTTTTAAGCTACAAATAAGTTTTTGTGGTGATTTATTACACAGCAATAAATAATACAACTATTGTACTAATATCACTATTTTACAAGTGAACAAAATGCACAAAATGATAACATCTTGTCTAATATCACAATAATAATAAAGTAGTAAAAGAAAACATTGACAGGTAAGGATAAATATTTTCCAACATTCATGACATTATTCTCTCAATGGAATCTGATGAAGATAAACAATGTTTTAATGATGAAAGGAGGCTTTTAAAGCAACATATTCTTTCTCCAATATAAAATTTCTTATTCTTAGTTGTAAGCATGAAACAAATTTTATCAAAAATGGATTTGATAGTGTTTTGTAAGACAATGTACATCTGAAGGCTTTTCTGTATTAAATTCCGTTATGAATCTTCTGATGTTGAGTAAGGTGTGAATGCTGTCTAAAGGCCTTCTTACATTCCTTACATTTGTAGGGTTTTTCACCAGTATGAATTCTCTGGTGTTGAGTAAGAAATGAATAAAGTCTAAAAGCCTTCCCACATTCCTTACATTCATAAGGTTTCTCACCAGTGTGTATACTCTGATGCTGTGTAAGTTGTGAGAGCAGTCTGAAAGGTTTTCTACATTCCTTACATTCATAAGGTTTCTCCCCAGTGTGAATACTTTGATGTTGAGTAAGCTGTGAGAGCAGTCTGAAGGCTTTCCCACATTCTTCACATTCATACGGTCTCTCACCAATATGAATGCTCTGATGTGAAATAAGTTGTGAGTAACTACTAAAGGTCTTCCAGCATTCCATACATTCATAGGGTTTCTCACGAGTATGAATTCTCTGATGGCGAACAAGCTGTTGTCTTAATCTGAAAGTCTTCCCACATTCCTTACAGTCAAAGGGTTTCTCACCAGTATGAATACTCTGATGGACAGTAAGCTGTTGGCATATTCTAAAAGCCTTTCCACATTCCTTACATGCATAGGGTTTCTCACCAAAATGAATTTTCTGATGTACTCTAAGGTCTGGGCCACATACAAAGGCCTTCCCACATTCCTTACATTCATAGAGCTTCTCAGAAGTATGAAGTCTCTGGTGTCGAGTAAGGTGTGTACACTGTCTAAAGGTCTTCCCACAGTCCTTACACTCGTAGGGCTTCTCACCAGTGTGGATTCTCTGATGCCGAGCCAGCTGCTGATGCACTCTAAAAGCCTTTCCACATTCCTTGCATTCATAAGGTTTTTCACCAGTATGAAGCCTCTGATGTTGAGTAAGTTCTTGGAGCACTGTAAAGGCCTTGCCACAGTCCTTACATTCATAGGGTTTCTCACCCGTATGAAGTTTGTGATGTCGAATAAGGTGTGCACGCTGCCTAAAGGCCTGTCCACATTCCTTACATTTATAAGGTTTCTCACCAGTATGAATTCTTAGATGTTGACTAAGTGTTGAGCGACGAATAAAAGTCTTCCTACATTCCTTACATTCATATAACTTTTCTCCATTGTGAACTCTCTGATAATCTGTAAGAAAATTTTGCTTTTTGTAAGTGGTCACTTTTTCAGAGCCAATTTTCACCTGCCCAAAATACCCATCTTGTGGTTCTTTTTGGCCCTCAATCTTGCTTTTGCATTCCCAGTTATTTTTAAAAATAGAGCCCTGAAGGCTACAGCTTTTAATTCTTTCCATTATCTCCCACTGTAATGAATATATTTCATAAATGTCCTTCTCTGGAGACTGGGTATTGGTCCTGCATCTGGACTCCAAATCTGAAAGAAAATAAGAAAGCAAACACATTCTGTTTTCCTATTCCCAAAGAAAAAAAAATTTTACAGAGAAATAAAACAATGCCTGTTACAAGTGATGAACTACATCTCTCTCAAACATACGCATTTCTGCTACAATACTACAGATGTATACCTAAAAACCAGTATCTTCTACAAAGTTACATACCACAAATAACTCAATCCATGGGAAATACAGACCTGGAACAGACCACTTAACTCTATGTAATTTTATTGGCAGAGCACTAACAAATTAAAGATGATTACATGGTCTCATTTCTTCTTTTAATATGAAGAATTATATTGATCAACATTAAAAACCAAGACTACATTAATTAAGAAAGTATAAGGTCCACTTGATAGTCATCTTTATATGGTACTGAATTTGATGTGCTATTATTTTGTTAAGAATTTTACTCCTACATACATGAAGAATACAAGTTTATAGTCTGGTAATTTCTTTGTAATATGATAGTTATATTGGCCTCATAAAGTGAGCTTAGGTGTTCTTTCCTTTTCTGAAGAAACTGTAATAATGCCACTATTTCTTTCTTAAATATTTGATAGTATTCATTAATGAAACCATCTGGGCCTGACATTTTCTTTGTGGAAAGATTTCTGATAATAAATTCAATTACTTTAATAGGCATACTGTTGTTCTTTTTTACCATTTTTCTCTTTTGTCAGTTCTAGTAAATTATATTTAAAAATTTTTAATTTCATTTAAGCTATTAAATTTATTGGCACAAAGTTATTCATAGAATTCTTTTCATATCTTTTTTCTGGGTGGGGGGGTACAGGCAATTGAACCCAGGGCCTTGGCACTGAGCTACATTCTCAGCCATTTTTGAATTTTTATTTTGAGATGGGGTCTTGCTAAGTTGCCCAAGCTAGGCTTATGTTTGTAATCCTCCATCCCTCAGCCTCACAGAGTGTAGGTTTTATTATCTTTAAATGGCTATATCAGATGAAAACCAACCCTTCTGTATTAGTAATTTATGTTCTCTTTTTTTGATTAGTCAAACTAGGTGTTTACTATCTTTGTTGATCTTTTCAAGAAGTTGACTTTTGGTTTTCTTTTTCTATTTTGTTATTTGTGTTCTTATATGTATTGTCATTTTATTCTATGGCAACAGCTTCTCTCTTTGAAGTAGGAATCAAACATGGGAGATGAAAAACAGTGTAACCAAGGTCAACAGAAAGTGACTCTGCTGGTCCAAACTTGAAAGTTCTTAATTCACTTCACATCTCAACACTTTCCCTTACAGCCCATGGGCTTTTTTTTTCCATCCAGTACTGAGGATTAAATCCAGGGCCTTCACATTGAGCTACATCCCCAGCCCACCACCTTCTGTACCCTTTTTTATGTTTGTTTACATTTTGAGACAGAATCTTGCTAAGTCACTAACTCAGGCTGGCCTCAAACTTCCAATTCTGCCTTGAATGAATGCTGAGATTATATACATGTTCAGCTCGTGGGTTTTGTGTTTTGTGTTTTGTTTTGACATAATGGAAATTGAACTCAAGGCCCGGTGCATGCTAGGCAAGTACTCGAGGATTGAGCCACATCCCTGATAGGTTATCACTAAGTTGACCAGGCTGGACTTGAATTTAGGAGGCTAATGCCTCAGCTCCCCAGATACCTGGGATTACAGACATGCACCACCATGCTTGGCAGCTATGGGTATTTGAAGAGAAAACTCCAAGGATCTCAAAGATGTACTTCCACTCTAAGCAGGCTAGCTATTAACTGCCATAGTGATTTCCCTGTGCCTGCTTAGCTCTCACTTACCAGGGCTGTGGGTTCTTGTCCCTTCCTTCACAACCATCCCAGGTTCCTTCCCTTCTTCATCCAATATGGTAATCACATCTGGTTTAGAAATAGAAGCTCCTGCTTAGAAGGAAAATATCACATAAAATTATAAACCTGAAAGTCCTTCTCTTCAGATTTGGTTAAATTTATAATTAACTACAAATTAAAATGGACTTTATAAAGCCTAAGTGCAAATAAATGCAAGGGAGATGAGGAATTCACTTTAGGGTAACCTCAGGACCATAAGGAACAAATAGACACTAGGTGACTAAGAACAGGCCTTAATATAATTTAAGCTCACACAGACTCTGCTGAGAAGCAATATTTTGTAGTGATTAAGAACACAGGCTCTGAATCCAGACTGCCTGGTTTTAAATCCTGCCTTTGTTCGTCTATTACCTCAGTCAGTTACTAACCTTTTGCACTTCAAGTTTTGCACCCAAGTTTTCTTATCTGAAATAAGGTTAAGAATAAGTAAGGAGTAACTGAGGAGTAATCAACAATGAACAATACTCAGAACAGTGTCTAAGCACAATATATACACTGATATGTTCATATACACATATGTATATTACCTATTTTTACTGCTATCATTTTGCTGAGAGGGTAATAAGAGGCTTTTAATATATTCTCAGATCTTTTTGGGGATATTCAATGTTAAATACAAAGTTCTTAGATTTTGTTTATTTTTTTCAGACAGGATCTCACTATATACTTCAGGCTGACCTCGAACTCACTATGTAGTCCAGACTACCCTCAAACTCTTGGTGATCCTCCTGCCTCAGCCTCCCAAGTGCTGGGATTATAGGCATGCCACCAACCCAGCTAGGTTTTTAACTTTCTTTTTTTTTTTTTGGTACTGGGTATCGAACTCAGGACCTTGTGCTTGCCAGGCAGGCATGGTGCCACTGAACTACATCACTGACTCAGGTTTTTAACTTTCAGTTACAAAGCACATAGAACCGTGTATGTCTGCTACAGGAAAAAAAAAAAGTATTTACTTGAATTTTAAATGAAGCTTGTAGATCACTGCATATTATATATATGCTCTACAAACTCCTTTGATTTTCATTCTTTCTCTTTCTTTTCTGATCTCTTGATTTTTACTCAGAGGCCTAGTATGTAGGTATTCTCCTTTTAGGTGAGTTAGAAAGGAATATGAAGTATATGAGTCAATTCTGAACATAAACAAAATATGATATCTAGTTTCTTCAACAATACTTGTATCAGGGGCCGGGGATTTAGCTCAGTGGCACCGGCACCTGCCTCACAAGTGCAAGGTCGTAAGTTTGATCCCTGGTACCAAAAACAAAACAAAACAAAACAAAACTTGTACCATTCTCAAATCCACCCCCTTGGATACTAAAGGAAACAGGAATCACAAAATCTGAAGAAAATGTGAAGGACACCACAGGCTGAGAATGTTTAAGTAGTGGAATCTATTTACAATCTCGTAAAGCCTAGCTATTCTTTGTTTTTGTTTTTGTTTTTTTGAGACAGGGTCTTGCTGTATAGTCCAGGATGATCTTGAACTCACTATGTAGCCCACGCTGGCCTTGAACTTGTGGTGATCCTCCTGCCTCAGCTTCCTGAGTGCTGAGATTACAGGCATGTGCCACCATGCATCACTAACCTAACCATTTTTTTTTTTGGTACCAGAACTGAACTCGGGTCCTTCTGCTTGCAAGGCAGGCGGGAGAATCACTGAGCTAAATCCTGGCCCAACCTAACCATTCTTTATGGGAACATAGAGTAAAAATTTAGCTTGTTTCTCAGAATATAGTGGCAGAGAAAGCTAATATACTTTGGAACAACAACCTTACCTAGTGAGATGAAGTTGCTATAGTTCTCCCACATTACATCTCTATATAAGTCCCTCTGAGCAGAATCCAGGAATTCCCATTCTTCCTGTGAGAAGTCTACAGCCACATCTCTAAATGTCACTGAACCCTGAAAAAATGAACTTATGAGTTACTTGTGAAAATAATTTAAGTATTCATCTTAAATAGAAAGAGGAGATTGAGGACTTCACTCCAGAGTCACAGCATGCAAATAGGCTGAAAACTTATGAATTATGACATGAATAGAGAACAGCAAAAAATCAGAATTTCAGAAACAGTGCCTACATGTTCTTGACTAGTCTTACGGCTGGAGATTAAATTTTTTATCCAAACATATCTGGAAATGAATAAAATAACCAAAAAATCTCGATTAAATCCAATAGGGCACATAAGCCTTTTGCATACTGAGTACTTCCACTATAAATTCTAAAGAAATATGAAGTCTTTCACTCTCTTTTCCCTTTAATGATCATGAAAACACATTGGCAAAAATTTCTCCCAAATGCACCATAAAAATCTCTCTGAAAGTAAACTAAAGTTCATAAAAGGAAAAAAATTGAGATTAAAAAAGTTCACAACAGGGGCTGGGGATCGAGCTCAGCGGCAATGCGCCTGCCTTGCAAGTGCAAGCGCAAGCACAAGGTCCTGAGTTCAATCCCCAGTACCAAAAAAAAAAGTTCACAACAGAATGAGATTTTACTATAAACATTTTTCTTGTTAACAACCAATTCTTTAGTAAATTTTAAGTATTTTGATGCACAATGGTCCTCTTTGAGTATATTACATTCTCTTTAAAATTTAGATGTTTAAATTGAGTATGATCTCAAGTCTTCTGTAATTCTTGTTTTCTATAATACCTAATACTTGTGTATTTGAATAATCTTTTCCTTTATTATCATCCTTCATTAAGCATCTTTTCTCACTTTTGAGCTTTAGGATACTAAAACATGAAAACAATCAAAAGAGTACCCTGGATCAATAATTTTCAAGAAACAGTGATTTTTTTTTGTCCCCCAAAAGACATCTGGCCATGAATACAGTTATCATGAGTAGTATGGGAGGGGAGACTGTTACAGATGCCTAATGAGTAGAGGCCAAAGGATACTGTTAGACATTCTACAATGCACAAGACAGTCCCCTATAATAAAGGATTCTCTGACTCAAAATGTCAATAGTTCCAAGGTTGAGAAATACTGCTCTAGGCTAGCACATCCTGTAAAAAATACACAATTAACTATCTTCTCTCTGAGAGAAAATTAGAGAGGATTCTTGATCTATTTGCAGCTCTGTTCTGATTACCTTCTAGCCATCCTATTGCTGAGGTAACAGTCTTCTGCCCTGAAAACCATTATCACCCAAATAGCTGACATTGGACAGTTTATTAGTCACATATACTCACAGCCTGAGGGAAGATATCACACATCACTCAAGGCTACAAAGGCCACACTCAGGAACAGAGAGAATAACAGGGGTTGTAGGAGGCAGGCTTTGAAAGAGGATTAAGTGTTCCCTGGTTCCCAGAGGAAGTCATGACTAGCTCATTTGAATAATTACACAGGCTGCCAGAGCGGTGAAAATTATGAGGTTGAGGACTAGGGATACAACTGGCCTAGCATATAGGGGAGCTAGGAGGGAAGAAAGCCTTTTCCACTGGACAGGCATATCTGGTGAGAGCAGGGGAACTCATGGTTAGGGCTTTGGGGCCTTGACAAACATGTCAGGGTAGCACATCAAAGTTTAGATCTTACATATAGTAAGGCCCTGATTATATCTCTATGTAACCCACTCAATCTTAAAAGCCTCACATAGCATAAGATCTCAACACACAGAGAAACTAAGATTAGTCAACACTAAACCCCAAGCCATTACTTTAAAAAGTCTGATTTGTGGAGAGTTTATAGCTTCCCCATAAGGTACAAAACAAGATCAAATTCTTTCATTAAACCACAGGTCTTCAAGGAAAGCTCAAAACAGAAATCTCCCATTTAACATCAGTAATCTATTCCTAAAAATCACACCTTTTAAAGCTGCCCCCACAAAGTATGTGGGCTTTTTTTTTTTTTTTTTTTTGGTACCAGGGATCGAACTTGGGACCTTGAGCTTGCAAGGCAGGCAGCAGAACCACTGAGCTAAATCCCCGGCCCCAAATCATACATTTTAATACTACATTATAAAGTAGGTGCCTCTTTTTCCATTATCAGAGAATTATAATGCATTGTATGTTAATTCCAACCCTCCAACTAGCTTTACATTTTCCTCCAATATAGAACTATACTACACATGCAATGTCTTTGGCACTAGTATTTTCATCATCTTTTTTTTTTTTTTTTTTTTTTTGGTACCGGGGATCGAACTCGGGTCCTTGCGCTTGAGCAGCAAGCAGCAAAACCACTGAGCTAAATCCCTGGCCCCATCATTGAAACTTTCTCCACAATTTTCTTCAATACTTTTCAACTTTTTTTGGCAGTACTGGGAAATGAACCCCAGGCCTTTGCACTGAGCTACATCCCCAGCCCATTTCTAATCTTTTATTTTGAGATAGGGTCATACTAAGTTGCTAAATTGCCCAAGTTATGCTGAAACTTGTGGATCCTCTTTCCTCAGGCTCCCATAGGGCTGGGATTACAAATACGCACCACCATTCCTGGCCCTTTTCCAAATTTTTAAGAACTCTACACTAGATCAAAAAAAAAGTACACTACAGAAAAGTATTTCCAATGAGGACATAGTCACCTTCACTATGATGCTTTGATGCCTACTTTATCACTAGCAGCACCAGATACATGCCCTCTTTAATGACACATATATTGGTTCTGATGGTCTAGCAATTATATATGGAATACAACTAGATTCTTCCTAAACGTTGTTTTTGTTTAAAAATTACTGCATTCAACTACATGATTCATTTTATTACACTTAAAGTTCTAAAAGTATGGGCCGGGGATTTAGCTCAGTGGTTTCGCCGCCTGCTGTGCAAGCGAAAGGACCCAAGTTCGATCCCCAGTACCAATAAAAAAAAAAAAGTTCTAAAAGTAGGCAAAATTAATTTATGGTGTTCAAAGTCAAGATATTAGTTACATTTGAGATGAGTGGGTGAGCAATGACTGAAGGGGGAAATATCTGAGGTATTAGTAATATTCCTTTATTAACTTGGAAGCATAGATGTACTAATTAATTTATGAAAATTCATTCAGCTATACTCTTAAGATTTGTATACTTTTCTGTATATATGCTATACCCCAATAAAACACTAAAAAATTGTTTTAAATGCAATATTGTATACTGAGTACACACATTTTTTCTATGTAAAACTAGATCAAAAGTCATTGGACTGTTGGGTGGGAGTATGTCTTTAGTGGTAGAGTACTTGCCTAGAATGTATGAGGCTCTGGGTTTGATTCTCCCCTCAATAAATCACTGTATTGAGAGAAATATAATTTTTCTGGAATTAAGTACTAAAATAAAAAGCTGTTCCATTGGAATATGCTGACAGAAAGACCTTTTGCAGAGAATGTCTATATTTTTCTCAAGACATTTCACTTTTGTGGAAGAAGGGAAGACTATCAATGGGCTATCTGTCCCTAATCTTTCAAGAATGGCAAAAATGGAACAGGTTCTTTGATAGAGTTCTGAAAAAATGGAAAATTTAGGAGAACTAATGAATATGTACAATTAACAATATTAGAGATAAACAATATTTTTTAAAAGGAAAAACCACCATTAACTTACATCAGCCATGGTTTTAGAACACCAAGAACTGGTCAGTCCTCTTCAATATTTCTTTGTTGGAGAACTGCAGAGTCTAGACAAACCAAAAAAAACCAGCCATGATCCTGAGTACCATGCAGGGCATGGGTAAATAAATAAATAAATAAATAAATAAATAAATAAATAAATAAATGGCTATGAAGCCATATGTACCTAAGAGCTCCCCAAATGACTTATGTTGATATGAGCATTTTTTCTTTTTCATTTCTTTTTCCAAACTACTCCTCACTGCTGCACCCATGCTTATCCCATACCCTCATAAAACTGAAATGGAGTATAGGGGGGCCTGAAGAAATCCATGCTCTGAAGAAACCCAGGTGAGCAATAATGAACTTGATCTGACCAGATTTCCATTTAACAATGTTGATCTGGTCCTGAAAATGGACCAGAGTTTTTCTAAAGACAAAGACTAAAAACCATATAGCTAGAGCCTGGCACCCCTTTCTATGACAAGGCCGCACTGTTTTTCCCTAGCTAGGATAAGTCACCATTCCAGTTTCCCAATCACGACCTCTCATACCATGGCAACCTTTACCACTCCCTCTTTTGGTGTCCAACCTGTGTAAGTGTTGATTCACAATGTCTGCAATTAGCCAACAGAATTCATTGAAAACCTTTATGTGACAGGTGCTTTCTACACTTGTCAATTGAGCCTCAGCATTTTTATACACCAAAGTTCTACCTCTGAGCACACTGACACACAGGATTCAAATCATACTGGAGATCTGAATCCTGAGCATCAGTGTGATAAGGGTGAAGTCAGTGTGTTTTAAAAAACAAAACAAGAAAACACCAGCAAGTGTAGTGTGAAACTATTTTGACAGGGAAAAAAAATCACATGTATATCTAGAAGATATGTCCAACTCTATGATTTAATCTGCCCAGGTATGTTGGTATACTTCCTAGAAAGTAAGGGCAAAAAGTTGCTGATGTCTTTTACACACTGATGGCAGTTGTATGCTTGCTTCCCTTTTCATCTCCTGAATGGGTCTATTTTGCTCTGAATAAGTCTTTTTGGCTAACATGCCTATACAGCTCGCCAACAGCTTTTGGAGTTTCTTGTCCGTCTACTCTCATTTTGCATTTACCATCATCAAAATAAAAATTTTAAGCCAGGCATAATGGCACATACCTGTAATTCCAGCTCTCTGGGAGGCTAAGGCAGGAGGATTGCAAGTTCAAGTGCAACTTGGGCAACTTATCAAGACATTCTCTCAAAATAAAAAATGGAATGTAGCTCAGTGAAAAGGCCCTGAGTTCAATTACAAGTACAGTAATGAATGAATCAATCAATCAAATTAAAAAGACCAAAATTATAAGCTAGACACAGCAGAACATGCCTGAGGCCAGAGGACTGACCAGCCCAGAGTTTGAGACCATCCTGGACAACAGAGCAAGACCTTGTCTCAATAAATAAATAAGAAAGGAGGGGGTTTTTTTGGTACCAGGGATGGAACTCAGGACCTTGCGCTTTCGAGGCAGGCAGTGGCACCCCTGAGCCAAATTCCCGGCCCAAGAGAGGAGTTACTTTTAAAGCATACATAATAATGAGATTTGGTATACTGTTACAATTACTAATATAGATTTTGCTGTCAGACTTTCAGGATAGAAATGTCAGCTCTAACAGTCGTTAACTCTGTGATCTTAGACATGTTACTTTCCGATGCTTTGCTTCCCTCCTATATAAAATGGTAATGAATACTTTCTACCTCAAAGGGTTGTTATGAGGACTAATAGGATACTAAATATAGAAGACTTAAAGTAGCAAATAAGCTACTTAATAAACTATTTAATAAAAGCCATATCACTTAAGATGAAGAATACTACATAGCCTTCTTATAAAGAAAATTCTCTTTGTCTTTTCTCCACGCCACTAAAAAATAGGCTTCTAGCCAGGCATAGTGGCACATGCCCATAATCTCAACATTCTTGTTCCGCCACCTGCCTCGCAAATGCAAGGACCTGTGTTCAATCCCCGGTACCAAAACAAAACAAAACAAAACGAAACAAAGGGCCGAGGATTTAGCTTAGTGGTGCCATCTCCATTTTAGCTGGGGATTTAGCTCAGTGGTTCTGCCACCTGCTTCACAAGCTCAAGGTCCTGAGTTCGATCTTCTTGAGTTCGATTGTCCTGAGTTTGATCCCCCGTACAAAAAAAACAAAAACACTCTTGGAGGCTGAAGCTGGAGGATTGTTGAGTTCAAGACCAACCTTGGCAACTTAGTAAGACCCTGTCTCAAAACCAAAAAATTAAAAAGGGTTAGGGATGTAGCTTAGTGAGTAGGCCTTATGTTCAATCCCTAGTATTACAAGAAAAAAAGGCTTCTCAGCCTAGCTCTTTCTTGGTTTTTTTCCTTCGGTACTGGGGATCAAACTCAGGACCTCGCGCTTTTGATGTAGGCACAGTGCCACTGAGCTAAATCCCCAGCCCACCTTGTTCTTTCTTATAATGCTAATTAATAAACCGTAAAGCATCACTTTGACAGGTAGTTCTTTTTTTTTTTTTTTTTTTTTGAGACAGGGTCTCACTAGGCAGTTCAGGCTGTCCTTAACTCCATATGTAACCCAGGCTGGCCTCAAACTCACAGTGATCCTCCTGCCTCAGTCTCCTGAGTGCTAGGATTACAGGTGCGTGCCACCACACCTGCCAATAGATAGTTCTTGATTATCAACAATTTACAAAAGGATACATGGATGGATAAAGCAAATGTGGCAAAATACTCATAATTTTTGGATCTGTGTGATAAGGAAAAACATGGAATTAAAATAAAATAGTAACAAATCTACTGAATACTTTTTTTTTTTTTGGTACCGGGGATCAAACTCTGGTCTTTGCGCTTGCGCAGCAGGCGGCGAAACCCTGAGCTAAATCCCCGGCCCCCTACTGAATACTTATTACATGCCAAGCATTATCTATGGATTTTACAATTTATTTATTTATTTTTTATTTATTTACTTTTTGTACCGGGGATCGAACTGCAGACCTTGAGCTTTGCAGGCAGCTGCACCACTGAGCTAAATCCCCGGCCCTATTTATTTTATTTTAAAATTTTTTGGTGCTGGCGATCAAACCCAGGATCTCATGCAAGCTAGGCGAGCGCCATACCACTAGCCCCCAGCTCTAGGTTTTAAAATATTGATTTATTCAGAATAATCTTATATAGTAGGTTCTATAATTATTCTCATTTTATAGATGATGAAACTGTAGCACAAAGAGATGAAATAAACTGCCAGAAGCTAGCCCAGCCCTAAATGGCAGGTTTACTATTTGAACCCTGGTAATTTGGCTCCATAATATACACTACTGTCACCGTATTAAACTGCCTCCCAAAAGACCACATAAATAAGCGGTCCTAACCAAACTCATGCTGTCAAACATGTTTAAACCATTTTGCAAGTTTTCACTATCTTCCCATTCTTGTAAGAGTTCCCTCCCTTGCTAACACTTAATAGACCTCTCCACTAAAAACTCTATCACATTACCACTCTTAACAAGTCTCAAAAGCAGAAGTCCTTGTCACCAGTCAAACCATTATATTTTCCCACTTTTAACTCAGGGCATCAGAGATCAGACACCTAGAGTGTGAAATCATTTAAACTGTAATCCCCTCTCCAAATTACAAGGTAAAATATAACTATAAAGTTAGCCTCTCTTTGGGTTTACCTGTAGACTATTTACATGATTCAAAAGACACAGCTCACAGGAGAAATTTAATGCCTGTCAACTGTTCATGTGACTGACTACCCACTGAAGAGAAAGGATGTGTATAGAATCTACCTTCACCACCTCATCACTCACTGGGAAAAAGGCCAAAGCACCAGCTCACTGGACAGATCACTTTAGGTATTACACTCTAAACAAACTCAATATTAACTGAAACAAGCCTATATTAGGTGACAAAATCATATTTATTGACTCAGAACGGGAGGAAATTGCACAGGAACCATTGGAATACAATGGACCAGAAGGAGGAAAAGAGCTCTTTTGTATAGGTTTGACTGCCAACTAAAGGATTTTGAAGAGGATCTATGGACAGTGAGGGTCTGGAATGACTGCTGTTTCTAAAGTGAGAATAGGAGAGGTGAAATAAACTGCAGTGCTATCCTGAGTGTTATCAAGAAGGTGGTTTAGAAAACAAGAATTCCCAGTAATACAATAAAAATAGCAAAGCAGGTCTGGAGCATCATTGGTAGGAAATCTGTAATCTCTCTGAGGAAGTTATGACATTTAACAACTGCAATATAACCTAAGGAGAAATAATGTTTTCATTAATTTTGCAGCTTTATTTGTTTCTTCTCTCCTATCCTAATTAATGACAAGGCTGATGCTTCTCTTTTCAGTCCGTGCTGATTCGCACTCTTCCACAGAAAAGGGAAGCAAATATCCGCATTCCCGAAAAATAAAAATTACATTTCATGGAACAAGGTGGAAAGTAATTATGACGTTCGTTTATAATGAATGTAAGAGCAATCATTTATTTTCTTCATTTCCCCTCACCTTCCTAAATATCACCAGGACTGGAAAAGAGGGCGAAAATCGAAACTGCGTGGCCTCTTTTTGGAGCTTAGTCCATATGACTCGGGATACGCATCCTCACTACCACAGTTGCTCCCATCTTCTACATACATAACCTGCTGGAAATAGCAGTATCCGGGAGAAAGGCCAAAGAAACCGAAGGCTAGGCTGTAACCTGTCTGCGAGTTCACTGACTTCGTGCGGCGGGAGAGCTGCTAAGGTGTGCAGTCGTTCTCAGGATTGTGTCTTTTTGTTTGGGGGCCTTCGCTCAGGGGTACATACATCTAACTCGGAGCCATTCCGGGCCTCTGGGCCTTGAAGCGAGAGAACAGAGGCCGCAGGAGGGTACCCGGTGCCCAGTCAGCATCACAAATTCCACAGCAGCTGCTTTCCGACTGACACACAAGTCCGCGCCGCCCCCGCGCCGCCCCCGCGCCCATTTCCTCAGTGCACGCGACCAACTCACCTCTCGGAGCAGACAGCGGAAAGGAAACCGGAAGGAAACTGCGCTGGTGCTCGTGGGAAATGTAGTCCGCCGCAGGGGCGGGGTAAGAGGAGTGCACAAGCGCGGAAGTTAGCCGGGGCGGGGGGCGCGAGCTCGCGGGCTGTGTTTCAAGGCGTGAGGACCGAGGATGTTCAACTAGGCGCCCTCAGTGAGCTTCCCCCCCCCCCCGGTAATATGGATTGAACCCAGGCCCTTCACACTGACCTACATTCCTAGTCCCTCATTTTTAAATTTTTCTTTTTTTTTTTATTCTGAGGCACGGTCTCGCCAAGTCTCTAAATTGCCCAGTTGGGGCTCGAACTTGAGATCCTCCTGCCGCAGCCTCCAAGAGTGCTGGGATTGCAGCCCTCCACCACCATGCCCAGCTGAGTTCTGTATTCAGAGAAGTGTCATTTCTTCATACCCCTTTGCATACTAAAACTCCACATATATCTGGGTCTATTTTTGGACTTTCTGTTCTAATCATATATGAACTGTTTCGATTACAGAGGGTTTTTATTGTAGTATCTTTTAGTATCTCATAGACGCAGTCCCATAGCTCCCTTTTCAGTGTTATCATATTCATGCGTAAAATTTGTACTATTACCAATGTATGGTTTATACTTATGAAATAAGTGAATTGTCCTCTAGTAATTTGCCTTCCCCAAATCCTTTTTCTTGATAGTCCTTATGAATATCTGACTTTTTTTTTTTTTTTGGAACCTAGGGATCGAACTCAGGACCTTGCGCTTTCGAGGCAGGCGTGGTGCCACTGAGCTAAATCCCTGGCTGCCTGACATTTTCTTAATTAGCAAGGTAATAATTGGCTATCTGCTTTGATGGAATTGTCTTGGTGCAAGAGATGGACCACTAGGTGATCTGTGGGTGTATTCACAGAGTTGCTGGGAAGGCCCAGCGACAAGTGATTAAAGATGATCTCCTGGATGTGCACTCACTGTCCTAGGTGCTTCCTTGCACCTTGTAGATAACGAAAGAATGTCTCCTTGAAAATGTTTATTTAATGTATGCCTTGCAATAGCTTGACTCTGGGAACAGAATCTACTGTTTCCATTTGTGTAATCTCTGTAATGTTTTAACTTCTTCTGTGAATAAGGTAGCCTGTTCTGCACTGACAGTACGTGACTAGTGATATGTAGCAGCTCACTGTGTAAGATATAAAAGGAGGAACAAATAAAGATCTTGGTCTTTGCTCCTTGAAGCTCTGACCCCCTGTGCCTCACTGTTTTCTTTCTTTCTTTTCTAAATAAGTCCCTCCCCCTTCGGGACCCCTGACACTGCTTCTTGGAATTATTTTAGATTGCGGATCTTGTGTTTAATAGTATCACATTAGCACAGGCTGGAGCATGCAGTGGCACACTGTAAGCATACACTGTACAGAAGCACTTGGCATACATTGTTTCATTAGCTCTTCTGATGTGTAGTGTAACACTTTTTGGGTTTAATTTTACTATTTCCTTGATAGTAAATTTGAGCATCTTTTCATCTTTTGGGCCATTTAGATATCCAGCTTTTTTCCATTTCCTATTTGGTTTTCTGTCATTGATAGGGGTTTTTCACATATTCTAGATGAATCACAAGTCAAATATATATATTGTCAATACTGTATATTCTTCCACTTTGTGTATCTTTTCACTCTAATGGTGTCTTTTGGTGAAAATAGATTCTTAAATTTTAAAAAGTAAAACTTTCCATTTTTTTCCCTGTATGATTTGTGCTTTTTGTTCTGTTTAAGAAATCTTTGCCATTCCATGGCTCCAGAGATTCTTTGCTTTACTTTTTATAATTAAAGTGCTAATGTATTTGGAACTGATTTGTTTGTAATATAAGGGTCAAGAGTAATTTTGTATTCATATAGATATGTGACTGACCCAATGCTCCTTATTGAAACGATCACCATTTTCCAAGCACATTTGCAAAGAAGTCTTTGTCATAAATGAGATGAATGCATATACACATGTCTTTTTCAGGACTCTTTATTTGTTCCATTGGTTTATTTATTCATTCTTGTGCCAATACTATACTGCCTTAATGACTATGGTATAGATTATCACAATAACAAATTTAAGGAGAAAAAAATTACATCAATGGGCTAAAATGGCACCTAGACATTTCTTATTTTTAAAAAAGTTAAGTAGAGACTATGGGAGACAAGTGAAACAAAACAAAGTCTACTTACCTCAACCCTAAACATTACACCAAATGATTTCCATTAAATTGGGAGAAATGATTATGCCTGCTATCACCACAATACTAAGTCTTCCTCTGGAAGTTCTTTTATTATAATAAAATAATTAATAAAACAATCACTACCAATATTCAGAAAAAATACAAAATTACAATTTGTAGTTGACAGAGTTGATTGCCTACAAAACCAAAAGTCTAGTAAAAACCAAAAAGATTTTTGACATTTTGAAATCTTTCATAATCATAATGAAAGCTGTGATTGTACCCATTTTAAAAATTTTCATTTGGCGATATCACCATAAATACAGACATAAGCCACAACCTGCAAGAATTAAGTCCATCACTCATAACAGGTAAAGGATTACTATCTGGAATTTTAAGTTTTAAAACTATCACAATTCTTAACATAAATTTTTAAATAAAAGGAACACACGCAAGACATGAATTAACAAGTTATATTGTTTAGCCATGAAGCAGATCTTTAAAGATGTTTGACTCATTATTAAGTAAGAAGAATATTAAGACTTAGGGATTATAAGGAAATATTTCACTGGTGGAAGGCATTGTAAAATGGCACCACAATGATACTCTCCACTTTTATGGCAATTTGTCTAGCGAGGTTGACAGTGAATGTAAACTGTGACAGAATAATCTCACTGGTTTTTTTTTTGGTACCAGGGATCCAACTCGGAAACCACTGAACTAAATCCCCGGCCCCGATAATCTCACTTTTTGATGAATACAGTTAAGTTCCAATTTAAGAACATTCAAGTTGTGAACTTTCATAGGTGTATTGTATAAGACTCACTTTGTCAGTTTATGAATGAATCTGACTTATAAACAATTCTCCCAGAACAGAGCTTGTTCTTAAATCAGGAACTTACTATATCTTAGAAAAACTCTTGCCTATATATAGCAAGAAACACAGATACTTGATAAGGCATTTTTCAGCAAGAAATTGTATGTAACCCAAATATTGATCAGTAAAAGATTTAAGTATATATACATTGTATATATAGGTAGGGCTAGTGGGTTTTCTAGTCCATTAAAAAGCACGTGTGTGTGTGTGTGTGTGTGTGTGTGTGTGTTTGTTTGTGGTACTGAGGATTGAACCCAGACTCTAATGTGAGGCATCACTTGCATGTGAAGCAAGTACTCTACCACTGAGTGACACCACCAACCCACAAAAAGCACCATTTTAAGTTCAAAAAAAGCAAGCACCCTGTTGCATAGCATATAGTCACTTTCTTTGTCATAAAAGTAACCATACATCTGCCATGATGCTGAAATTTCAGTCCTTGAAATCTTTCTACTTATGGGCAGCATCCAGCATCTGCCAAAGCAGAACATCTGTAAGTGATAATAAGAGGCCTGGAGATGTAGCCCAGTGGTAAAGCACTTACCTAGCACCTCCATGCATAAGGCCTAGAGTTTGATGCCTAGTACACACATAAAAAGGAATCAGAATTTTTTAAAAAAGGAATCATCGAGTTCTATAGCTATGTCTAAAATTCTGTGATACACTGGTTTAGATAAACATGGTTAGTCTTTTTTTGTTATTTTATTTTTTTGTGGTACTGGGGACAGAACTCAGGACCTTGCGCTTGCAAGGCAGGCGGCAGAACCACTGAGCTAAATCCCTGGCCCCATGGTTAGTCTTTTGATAGGCACTTGATGTGATTTTTCTCCCAAAGGAATATGGTATACAGAGCTCCCATGCTTTTTTGACAAGACCATTTCCCTCAAGTACAGTTAAGTACTGGTGTTCCGCAGAACTTAGTTTTAGAAAAGTTGAATAAAAGGACTGTTCCCAGGAGGCCCCTGTTAACATGAAAATATTACCTTAGGAGAAACACACTGCCCTATTAGCAAAAACTAATTTTAATGCAGCACTTGAAATATTCTTTGTGTTCTATTTTACTGTTTACAAATGAAAAACAATTTAAAATCTTGAATATGAAAGCTGTATTATTGTAGACAATGAATGACTAATCACTGACAACAGCCCAATTTGATGAGTGGACTTGGAGGCATAAATCTTAACATATGACTTCAGCAACATTACAGAAGTTTGGTTGAAATTGAAGAATTGTGGTAAAACTCTTTTTATCTGTTGAAAGGTACAATAGCATAAATGTGTCCCCGAGGGTTCATGGGTTAGAAACCTGATCCCCAATGGGATCTTTAAGAGGTGGGGCCTTTGCCAGGTGTGGTGATATCTATAATCCCAGTACTGTACTCTGGAAGGTGGACAAGGGAGGATTCGAAGTTTGAGCCCAGCCTGGGTGACTTAATAATTGAGCAAGACTCTGTCTCAAAACAAAAAATAGAAAAGTGGCTGGGAATATAGTTCAGTGCAAAGACCCTGCGTTCAATCCATTACTGAAGAAAAAAAAAGAGGTGATTAGATCATGAAGGCTCTGCCTTCATCAGTGGATTGATGCTGTTGTACAGTTATATCTTAGGATTCAACTGCTTTGAAAATCATCAAATTTGGTACTGATGCATTTTGAGGCAAAAACTTAGTTTCAATATTCATAGTTTGGTGCTCAACATGGAAGCTAGAACTTGTCCTATTGATTGCCTTCTGACCTGCTACTTTTTCCAGCCCAGTTTGGTTCTCCTCACTTTTGGTATGGGTTGTACCTTCTGGAACCAATTAATGAGTACTGAGGTACCACTGAATTTGATTTATATGTCTCTTAAGTCTTTAATATGTGGGATTATGGTTTTAACTTTCTTGATATATATTAGTTAGGATATGAGGGCATTACTTCAGTAAAATTTCCCACATTTTGGATGTGGCTGTTTGCTTCTTTGTGTCATTAATTTTTCTTAATTCTGCACATTTCCTGATAACTGGTAATTAGATTCAGGGATTAAATTATAATTTTGGGACAATACTTTTTGCCAATAATATTTTACAGGAGATGCTCTATACATTGACTGCATCACAAAAAGAAGTGTATAGTCTGGCTGATCTAATTTAGAGATGATAATGTAGATTAGTAGGGACTTGTTCCTTATTGCTGCTGCTGCTTGTCTTCTCCTCTGCAATGTCCCTCTGCCATGCCACCCTGCCTTGGAGCCAGCCAACTCTGAACTGAAACCTCTACAAACTTCTGAAGATGATAAAGAACAATTAAAAAAACTTACCGAGTTAACAGACTCTCTGAATATACTTTGAAGAAAAGAAGAAAAATGGTGAATTACAAAAAGAGCTAACTGGGTTGATGATCTTGCAGCAAAACTGGAAACTGCATCATCCAGATGTCTACATCTGGATAGAAATAATGATTTTCTCCAGCAGGAGTCATCTATGAAAAATATATGAAAAATATACAAAAGAAGTGTGAAACATTAGAGAAGAATGAAAAGAAGTTGGAACAAGAAGGAGTTAACCTGAGAAGTCACATAGAAAAGAATGTGTTAGAACACGACCAAGTAGAACAGTATAAGCAGGAGACTGAAGAAAGAGCCAGGTGGGAATTAGAAAAATTACAAGAAGTCAATCTATTTTTACAGAGACAAGCAGCATCTCAAGAATATTTCCAGCAATTAACAGAGACTAATAATGCTTCAATGAGAAGTCAGATGGAACTCAGAATTACAGATCTGGAATCAGAGTTCTCTAAAATGAAAACTCAAGAATTGAGTCCAACAAAATACAATTGGAAAACTATAGGCAACTCTATCTAGCAGAATTTAATAGAAGAAAGTCATTGTCCAGTAAACTAAACAAGGCTAATGAGAGGCTAGAAAAGGCCAATACCAAACTTCTGGTGGAGCAACAACAAAACAGATCATTACTGAGCACTGTTAGTACAAGACCTGTCCTAGAATGCTCTTGTGTCAGAAATCTTAATCATAGCTTGGTGTTCCAGAGAAGTTTTCTTTCCAGAGAAGAAACTTCCTTAAACCCACAGCCTTCAAACAACAGCATGAAGAACTACTTGACCAAGATGTGGCAAGGGTCGGACAAAAGTATAACTAGGGAAGTAAGAGACGCCACTGCTGAACTTGAATCTGGATTCTTTAAAGGTTCTCCCACAAGATCTGCTAATAAATCAAGCCAATATCTAATTTCAAAACATCACAAGACTATCTGGAGATTTTAAGGAGAAGATATATGATCTGAAAAGATCACTTTTATTGTACTTTATGTGTGTATTACATTTTAATTATTTCTCATAAGGTGTATGACATGAAAACTTTGTTAAAAGAAAAAAATTTGTATCATAGATACATGATGAAAACTTAAATACTATTTTAAACTATTTCTTGACATCTGTAACTTTTAAGTGATGTTTGCAAGTAAAAACCAGTGTTACTGAAAAAAATACATATATAGATTAGTGGGTACTATCACTACTCCATCCATTATAAGCTTCCTATCAATCTTTCACCTAAGGCCTTGAACTCCATTGGCACCATCATTGAGATCTGTTACTTTATAAATTTAAAAGTGTAATTTTCAAATTATATCACTCCTTTGACCTTTACTTGCTGGAATGCTCTAATGGAGAATTTTAATCAACTTTTGGTTGTTCTGAAATATAGAAGGCAAGATAAATGCTCTATTCTTTCCCGCTATTTATCAATAATGCCAAAGTCTAAAAACAAAGCTACAGTGGCTATAGAGGTGATGATAGAAAGACACACAACATAGATGCCAATGAAGTGATTCCCATCAGCTAAAGATAGGACAATTTAGTATTTTTAAAAAGCTACAATGCAGTGGTTTAAAAAAGGTAATATGGGACTTATAATACTTGATTTTTAATTTCCAAATAGTTTCCTTTTAAGTTACTTTTGTTAATTTTTAACCAAATATTGACTGGGACTAGACAATATAGACTGTAGAATATATGCTTTTTAATTAACAAATTGAAAAAGACTTTCACACACAATATTTTGATGAGAATGAGATTTCTGAAGTTCAATAAGCAATAAATGTTGGTGGAAGGGATGTCTATATTCATTACACCTGTAGTCTTCCACATGAATTCTCTAAAGCATAACATTAAGGATAATAAAACAAAATGTACTTGCCTAAAAAACATTTTATTATTTTATGACTATATCTGGAACTTGGGCAGAGACAGCTGGTTGAATCATCTGTTCCTTTTTTTAATGGTATCAAGGTTTTGCATTTATTAAAGGTAGGAAAAGAAACAAGCTCTGCAGAGCAAGTTTGAGCCAAGTAAAAGTAGGAAAAGAATTTTGTTCTACAGGTGAGAGTGGGCTGCTGTGAAGGGACACAGTAGTCAATTCTTCGGTTCTATATGGTGTTAGCTAAGGTCACTCAGTGGTGTTCAGCTGGTGGCTGGTCTGGAGGATCCAAAACTACTCTACTTAAATGTCTGGTGTCTTATTGGACATGTCTGGAAGACTAGGTTCAGCAAGGTGCCTCTCCCTGACTATGCAGTCTCAGAGCCTCTCTATGTGGGCTCTTCACCAAAACAGCTTTTTTCACATGACAGTTTAGGGCTTAAGAAAGTATTCCAAGAAATGAAGTAAACCCAAGCCAGGTGTGGTAGGCACCCTGTGATCTCAGCACTCTGGGAGGCTGAGGCAGGAGGATTGCAAGTTTGAGTCTCACTCAGGCAACTTAGTGAGACCCTATCTCAAAAATAAATAAATAAATAAATAAATAAATAAATAAATAAATAAATAAATAAGGCTGAGGGTGTAGTTCAGTGCCCAGAGACTGGCCCAGCAGTATTTCTACATTCTATTGAAGAAAGCAATCACAGAGTCTGCTCATATTCAAGGGAAGGAATGTGGATTCCACCTTTTGATGAGAAGAATGTCAAAAATTTGTGCCAGTTTTTGTCACAGTTTTATATCACCATTGCACAAAGAAAGAAGTTACAGCACAGACCAGTTAAGTGTCTTGTTTAATATAATACATGTAGGAAAGTGATGGAACAGAGATGTGTCTTTCCCACATTTGTTATATTAATAAAATTCATTTTTTTAAACTAATGTGCTGAAGCATCAGGTTTGAATGATGGTAGAATATATTAACACTCCTTTAATGGCACAAAACTTCTTTGCCTAATCAAAACACCTGTGAAGCAAAAGAGATTATTACATTCATAGAATGTTCATAACATAGGACTGATTAGATGTTCTTTTTTTTTTTTTTTGGTACCGGGTTCGAACTTGAGTCCTTGCACTTAGGGGGCAGATGGCGGAACCACTGAGCTAAATCCCCAGCATCTTATATTTTTACATTATGAATTTTTAGATGATGCGTAAGGTGTGAATGTTGTCTAAAGGCCTTCTTACATTCTTTACATTCATAGGGCTTCTCACCAGAATGAATTCTTAGATGTTGAATAAGAGATGAATTAAGTCTAAAGGCCTTCCTACATTCTTTACACTCAAAAGGTTTTTCACCGGTATGAATGCTCTGATGTAAAGTAAGTTTTTGGCGCAACCTAAAGGCCTTCCCACATTCCTTACATTTATAGGGTTTCTCACCAATATGAATACTCTGATGCTGTGTAAGTTGTGAGAGTAGTCTAAAGGCCTTTCCACATTCCTTACAATCGTAAGGTTTAACACCAATATGAATACTCTGGTGTGAAATAAGTTGTGAGTAACGGCTAAAGGCCTTCCAGCATTCCTTACATTCGTACGGTTTCTCACCAGTGTGAATTCTGTGATGGAGAATAAGATGATAACCACGACTAAAAGTCTTCCCACATTCCTTACATTCATAGGGCTTCTCACCAGTATGGATTCTCTGATGAAGTGTTAGTTGTTGTCGTACTCTAAAGGCCTTCCCACATTCCTTACACTCATAGGGTTTCTCACCAGTATGAAGTTTGTGATGTACTCTAAGGCCAGAGCCACACAGAAAATCTTTCCCACATTCTTTACACTCATAGACTCTGTCAGCAATATTAAGCTTCTGATGTCGAGTTAGGTGTGCATACTGTCTAAAGGCCTTCCCGCATTCTTTACATACGTAAGGTTTCTCACCAGTATGAATCCTCTGATGAAGAGTAAGTTGTCCTCGTACTCTGAAGGCCTTCCCACATTCTTTGCATTCATAGGGCTTCTCACCAACATGAATTTTCTGATGTATTCTGAGATCTGGACCACATATGAAAGCTTCCCCACATTCCTTACATTCATAAAGTTTTTCACCAGTATGAAGTCTCTGATGTCGAGTAAGGTGTGCAGTCTGCCTAAAGGCCATCCCACATTCCTTACATTCATAGGGTTTTTCACCAGTATGAATTCTGAAATGAAAAGTAAGTTGTTGGCGTACTCTGAAAGCCTTCCCACATTCTTTACATTCATAGGGTTTCTCCACAAAATGAATCTTCTGATGTGGAGTAACAGATGTGCGCTTTTTATAAGAGGATATTTTTTCAGATATGACTTTCACTTGATTAAAATAATCCGCCTGAGGTCCCTCTTGTTCTTCAAATTTTCTCTTGGACTCACAATCATTTTTTAAAAGGAGATCCTTAAGGCTACGGGTTTTAATTCTTTCCATTATCTTCCACTGGGATAAATTGAATTCATAACTGTTATTTACTGAAAGTAACTTCTTGGTTTCATGACTAGTCTCCAAATCTAAAAGAAAACAAGAAAGCAAACAAATGCTGTTTTCTTTTTCTAAAACAAGTAAAATTTCTACAGTCGAAATAAAAGACAACAAAAGTAATAGTCAACCAAACTCTCAAACGCTGTTAAATAATTTGAAAAAGAAAAGCAAAAGGAAAACTAGAAAGATATGAGTGTATATAAAAAAGTGAAATTGTTGATTAAGTAAATATTTTCAGCCAGTAGCTCTCAAATTGATGTATAGATCAAATCACCAGGGAGCTTTTTATAAATATGGACTTTTAAACATGACCTAGACCACCCAGACCAGATTCTACATTTCTGGGAGAACATTTAATATTTTCCATACAATGATTCTGGTATAAGATGAAATACTGGGAATTCATAATTAAATTTTTTCAACAGTATTGCTTTATCCTTAGAATAAAGTCAAACTCACTGTGGTTAACAAGGTATCTGTTTTGTTTTGGGGTTTTTTTCTTTTTTTTTCAGTACTGGGGATCGAACTCAGGACCTTGTGCTTGCCAGGCAGGCGCGTGCCCCAGTGCCTATCTGCTTATTTGTAACACATCTCAAACCACTGTCCTATTTACTGCTACCGGCAGTGGCCTCCTTTCAGATCTCACATGTTCCAACTTGCTTCCGTCTTTTAGGACTTTACACAGTCTGCGTTATCTTTCACAAATCTGACTACAGCTTGTTGCATGGCTGGTTCGTACTTATCCTGTGGTCTTGGATCAAAAGTCACCTCTGTTGAGGCTGACCCTACTGACAGTATCTAAGTCTACCACTATTGTTTATTCCTTGCCTTTATAATATCTCTCAATTTAAAAATCATATATTTATTAATTTTTAGTTATTATTCTGGAATAGTTACTGTACTTGAAATTCTGAGGATTAAACCCAGGAACTCACACATGCTGTGCAAGCACTCTACCAATGACCTACATTCTCAGCTCTTTTTTGCTTACTATTAACTGTAAACCTCAAGGGCAGACAGGTACAAATTTCCTCTGATGAATGTTATCATTATGTATATCTGAAATGTACCAATAAATATTTTGCTTCAAAAAACAAAACAAAACTGAAAAAAACCTCAAGGGCAAAAATAATTCTAATTTACTCTCTCTATATCATATAATAAATCCACAGCACACAATAGATTTTACTCATTACCATAGTTATATACTTATTCTGCAATATCTCTCTGCCTCTAGTCTCTTATTTTACCACTACAATAATTAAATATTCTCTTCATCCAACCTTACCTAGCTAAATAAACGAATGGAAAAAGGTGCTTGCATATTCTTATGCATGTTTCCATGCTTATGTCCATATCTATGCTGTGTTCTCTACACTACCCATTTCTTCTTTCACATAACTATGGGTTACTTTTTCTTTGTATATCATGGCAAAGTATTCAGGAATTCTATTACTCAGTCTCCTTTTAAACTTACTTATCCATTTCATAAATGTGCAACTGGTCTTTTCTCCCCTTCTGTTCTCCCTTCCATTTCCTCATAGGCAAGCCCATTCCTATATTTTTTGGAAATATATATCATCGATTTTTATTTTTTGCAATACTGGGAATCAAATCCAGGGGTGCTGTACCACTCAGCTACATCCCTAGACCTTTCAATCTTTTAACACAAGGTCTTGTTAAGTTGCCTTGGGAGGGCTTGAACTTAAAATACTCCTGCCTCAGCTTCCCTCAGTGCTAGGAATGACCCACAGCTCATTCCTTACATAGGGAAACATGATCATACCTTATTGAAGTTCTTATGAGATTCTTAGCAAAAACAGTAGCAACAGATGTGATATATTAGTAACTCAGTAATGGAGACAAAATGTCTTGTAGTCATTTGAATGTGAAGGACATGTTAATAAGGTCATACTGGATATAGATAAGAAGACAGCAAGCTAGTAGGAGAGTCAGAGGAAAATCTAAATGCTCAGTGATTCATGTATGAGGGAGAAAAAGATAACATTTTCAATAATTACCATATGATCTGTATAAAAAGTTTAAATCATAAGGACATTTTCTACTCAAACAAGAAATTAACATACAAAGTCATTCCACTTGAAAATTTAAAAATCTATTAAATAACTTAGGTCAACAGGAATATAAAACTCAAACTGGTATCAATTTTTTTCAAAAAGCAATGAGTTTTTTTAAAACTACATATAAATATCTATAAAACCATATATATCTATATAACCATATATATCTATATAACCATATAGATATATAACCATATATATCTATATAACCATATAGATATATAACCATATATAT
>NW_004624794.1:10734663-10746560 GCF_000247695.1 Heterocephalus glaber | reverse complement strand
TTTTTGGTACCAGGGATCAAACTCAGGACCTTGAGCTTGCGAGGCAGGCGGTGGCCCACTGTAGCTTTTAGCAGAAGATTCATCACATATAGGAGAAGCTGAATGATTTGTTCAACAAACAGATGGACAGTGACTGGAAAAAAGAGGGCTTGTAGGATAGGCAATGTGCTATTTAGCTTTATCCCTTCCTGGATTTGGAAGAACTGGAAGAAGGTTCTGGGATGAGGCTCTGATGGGTAAGAAATTTCAGGATAAAGGAACATCTCTAGAACCTTTACATGATAATATTTCCAGAGGGAAATAATAACTTACATGGGCCATGATTTAGAAATCCAAGAACTGGTCAGTCCTTCTTGGGGTTTGTTTGCCAGAAGAAGTAGACCTTGCAAAGGCCAGAGCTGGGGAAGGAAAACAAAGCTATGAGATGAGATAGGCCTCAAAACTACCAAAATGAGTTAATAAGACCTTTCCTTCTTTTGATCCAAGAGAGAGAAATTTGGGGAACTCTGGACAAACTTAATCTCTCATAAATTTCAAGGCTGATAAGGAGTCACATCATCTAAACCAGAGTCACCTTGGATGTCTCACAAATCTGCTAGGATTCCCAGGCATAAAGAGAGAAATTCATAATGGCCAAGCCTTGCAGCTCTACTCAGTACAAAACCACTGCCCTGGTAGCACACCCTGTCTGCAGCTGGGACAATAATTTCCAAAATCTCTGGGGCTAATCACTCTTCTGTTTCCAATCAGAATCATCCACATTGCTTTCCTGCATGACTTCATCTGTGATTCTCTTTCTTACAACATTGGCTTTTGGTAGCTAGAAAATAACACAAATCTCTTTACTGAGACCTTCTAGCCTAGAGGTATGGCTCAGTAGTAGAATATGGGCCTGGCATGCTCAAGCACCTGGATTCAATCTCCAGCATCCAAAACAAAAACAAGAGAAAGAAAAAATAAGTACTTCCAAGCTATGAGAGTTTATATAGATTAACTGTATCATCATGATTGGTATTTAGTGTAATATTCTATCCATGCAATGGATCAAAAATTTCACACTAAATGAAATGTAATCACTTATAGAAATTCAGTATAAAAGTAGCAAAGCTGCATTTGGAATCCTCCTCTTTCTAACACAAAGCCAGCTCTCATTGAACTCCAGCTCTAGCCTCTGAAACCCAGTATGTCTTGTTCCAATGAAAGAAACCTGGCACACACGATTCACTAAAAAGGAAGTAACACAGCAAATCACAAAAAGATATTCAATGTCACTTTAAATATCAATTAGCAAGTAGGTGAGGAAATGCACATTAACCAGTACACTGATGACTGATCAACTGATTTCTGTGGTACTGGGGACTGAACCCAGGGCCTTCTCATTAAGCTATACCTGAGCTCTCTTCATTTTTTTATTTTGAGACATGTTCTCACTAAGACACCAAGTTGTCTGGGCTAGGCTTGAATATGCAGTCCTCCTGCCTCAGCCTCCAAGGGTGCTAGAATCACAGGTATATGCCACCATGCCTGGCTCCTATCCCTTTTAAAAAATTTTAAGAGAGCATCTTGCTAAATTTCCCAGGCTGGCCTTGAAGTTGCCATCCTTCTCCCCTAGTCTCCTGAGTAGCTGGTATTACAGGTGTGCATCACTATGTACAGCTTGCAGACTGAATTTAAAAGTATATGTACAAGCAGTATTTACACCACACAATCCTTTGACTCAGAAGTTCTATTTTTAAAATTAAAGAAAATAATTACACAGATGGTCAAAGTGGTATGTAAAAATATGCTGACATTGTTTATAATGGAAAAAAGCTGTGAAGAACTCAAATGTCCTTCAGTAGGAAACAGATTAAGGAAATCATAAAGCATCCATAGGATAAAACAAACTATTGTTGTTGTTGTTGTTGTTATTATTATTATTAGGATTTGGGTTTTTGTGACAAGGTCTCACTTTGTAGTTCAGGCTGGCCCTGAACTCACTGTATAGCCCAGGCTGGCCTCGAACTCTCAGTGATCCTCCTGGCTCAGCCTCCTGAGTGCTGGGTGTACAGGTGAGTGCTGGGATTATAAGGATGATGCACCACCATGCAGGTGTCTTTTCTTTGTTTTAGCTCCCAATATCTGGACCAACTCTATGATTTCATATTTTTGAATTCTGTATATAAAATAAAGACTAAATATTATCAAATTAATGTCTCGTTTCACTGCTGCCACTTCTTATGACTTCTTGATAAAAAAAAGTTACCTTGCTTCTAACCCAACAGTCTTGTTCAGTTAGTCTCATATTGCATCAACAGCAAGATCACAAAAACTATAAGGCATAGTGTTTATTACACAAAATGTTATTACCTCATAGAAATTCCATGAATTTGGTATGATTTGGCTATAACCTGAAAGTGACTGATTTCTTCCTACAAATTCTCAAGCCATGCTCTATGATTTTTTCAATATCCTTATTACACTTAGTTGTAAAAAGTCTTACTCTTGTACAAGTTTATCTACATTGAGAGATTAAAACATAATAAAGGTATTAACTATGCTATTTTGGTCACTATACTTTTCCCATGTATTAGCACAGGATCTAGTATATTTTTGAATATAAATGTTAGAACATTCAACATAGAAATTCTATTTCTAGGAATTTATTCTTAGGAAATATTTGTAAAAGTACATATAAAAGTATATTTGTAAAAGATGTATACACAAGAAGTAATACTCTCCCATTAAATAGATAAAGATAAACTTGAGTGTTTGTAGGAAAATGGATGCACCTTGAGACTATAATGTTAAGTGAAATCAGACACACAAGTTTAAATATTACATGGTTTCTCTTATATGACAAACCCAAATTATAAATAAAGAGTAAAATAAAAGACAGACAATAGGAAGTAGGGAGGATAAATCCTCCTCAAATGGGTAGGGAACAGGTCAAGAGATAGAGGGAAGGAGAGGGAGAGGAGAGAAAGGAGATGAAAAAATTAATATGTATTATGTACAGGTACCAACTCCATACAAGGAATGTGAACTTGTATGGACTCTGGACATGTACTAATAAAAATTTTAAAAATTATTTATGACAACCAAAATACCTAATAGTAGGCAACAAGTTCAATAAATTATGTTGTACTGTATGACAGCATATTGTGCAGTTATTAGTGATGATGATAAATTACAGGTATGCTAGGTAGACTAATAAACATAAGCACAATTTTAGGAGATGGTAGACTCACTTATTTAAAATATAGGCTTTATAGTCAGGATTTCAATATGAATCTAAGTTTTGACAGTTTTTAACTATGAAAATCTGGACATGTTATTTAATTTTCAGTGTCTCTTACCTCATAAATTGGGAAATGATAACATATCTACCTTGTAGGTTAATGTTAAGAACATAATATATATAAAGTACTTAAAATGTACTAAATAGAACACAAAATATATCATCACCTTTATCCCATTATTAAGGAAATTATGTTTAATTTTTAATTTAAAAATTAACAATTTATTGAAAAATTATCTTTAACAATTTTCTTTAACAATTCTATGAGGATGTTTTTTCATTTTTAAGTTATTTATTTATTGATATTGTACAATATCAGTATCTCCAATATGGAGAGGGAAAGGGGAGGAAGAGGGAGAAAGGGAGAGAGAGAAAGGTGGCTAGGGATGAAGCTCAGTATGAAGACTCTGGGTTCAATCACCAGAACTGGGGGAAGAAAATAAAAATTGGCAGGATCAGGAAAGAAGGAAATTTTAACATCTAGGTCAGTGATGATGAACCTTTTAGAGACCGAGTGCCCAAACTACGACCCAAATCCACGTATTTATCACAAAGTGTCAACACTGCAATTAAACCTGAATATCAGATGCGGCTGGGCTGCTGAAGCGATTTAACTCTCATGTGGATAGAGAGGGTTCTGCGTGTCTGCTGTGGCACACGGCCACCACTGATCTAGGTTATTCTAGGAGCCCAATCCAGCCTGGTTAAATTGGGCCACACCACGACGATCACAACTCCCCTTACCAACCACGACCCACACAAATCCACGGTAAAGTGAGAGTACTGTTGACTCTATCAACAAAAAACTAAGGTTACGTTTCCTGGGGCTGGAAGGAGTTTACAAAAGCCTTCTGGAGAGAGCTCTGGTTCTGAAACTTGCAGTTGGAACTCCGAGTTGTGACAGTATGGATGCGTCAGCGCGCAAGGGGACGAGGTGTGGAGGGGGTCCTGAAGGGAGCCTGAAGGAAGCCTCCGGTTCTAACATTCTCTCCCTCCCTCGCTCGTCTCCGTACGAAGGACTGAACCAGGGCCTACGTACTTAGCTACGTCCTCAGTCCTTTTCTGTTTTTTTATTTCTAGACAACGTCTTGAAAAATTACCCAGGCTGGGCTCGAACTTTTGATCCTCCAGCTTCAGTCTTCAAGAGTGTTGGGACTGCCGGCCCGCAAGGTCCTGAGTTAGATTCCCGGTACCGAAAAAAAAAAAAAAAAAAAAGTACTGGGACTGACCACAGGAGTGGGCCACCCTACCCGCCTCAGTTCTAGCATTCTTATCCTAAGATCGAATCTGAGCTTTTTTCCGCGGATTCTTTACCACGGCGCTCAGATGATGACTGGGGGCCATTTCTCTGCCCAGGGCCCGGTGTGGCTACACGGCAGAAGACGTTGGGGTCCGAGATGTACACTCCATGGCCACTTGGTTCTCACAGGAGGCTTTGTACCCAATTAAGTCACACAAACGCCGTCACATACCAGTCCCTGCCTCACGACCACACAGAGTCCCCGACGCCACACGCAGGCCCTGTCACGCCCCCACACGCGCAAGGTAACACCTCCGCCCTTCTCACACACCCCGTTCCCTAGGCGCTGGGCTCCCGACGCTCTGCGTGGCCTCCCCTGCCCTGTTCTTACCCCATGCGCCGCAGCGCCTTTGCTAGGGTGGCCAAGACCAATGCGCTGAGCCAGGACTACTCCCTGGGGACGCAGAAACGTCTCAAGGTAATGGACTGCGGAAGCCAGGGCACTATGGTCACCGACAGCACACAGCCAGAGGTACCTAACGGCCAGCTCGCTAGGGCTGCTGGGAGGGCCAGCCGGGCGCACTAAGTGCGCAGGCGCGGGAGCCCTACTGGGCGAGGCTGTGTCACGGCCTCCCACCGTGTGAACCCGAGCTCTAGCGCGTTTGGAGCCGGTTAGGATGGGTTCTTTGGTCCTTTGTCGGGGCTGGGACGGATAGCTGCGCGTCTATTAAAGAGGGGCGCTTGGAAAGTGACTCCCTTTGCGGCCAATCTGAGGAGGGGGAGAGGGCGGCGGGGCTCTGCATACCAACCAAGGACAGCGCCCGGCATCTGTCTTTACAATGGTTCTAAAGGTGATTCTTTCAGTGCTTCTGAGGCGACCGGAATTAAGTATGTGAGGGAGATTTTTTTTTTTTTTTTAGTGAATTGTGTGTCGGAGTCTGTAGGACTGAGCTATGTGGGGGCCCGCGAGAAAACAGTATTTTGCCTGTTAGTGCGACTGTGTCAGTAACTTACTATGAGTATTTGTATGAATCCTGGCTCAAAATGTTGAAAGCCATGATAGGTTTGTTTTGCTTGTCGGGTCTTCCGCGGAGGCAGTAGGCATGAGTTACTCATGGTGTAAGAAACGATGCGTTTGATGACTGAGCATTTTTACTGTGTGTTTCGCCCTCTTAGTATTGAGGAAGGAATGCAGGGCCTTTGCACTGAGCTACATCCCCAACTCCCCCTCTTCCTTTTTGAGACAGGGTCTCAACTTGCCCAGCCTGGGCCCGAACTTGCAATCCTCCTACCTGTTTTTGGAGTACTGGGATTACAGGCACACGCAACCATACCCACCTACATGTTTTGATATAACCAAAATATTTACTCTTTTCAACTTTGACAGAGAGGAATGTTGCATCTGCCAGCAGCATCAGCTTGACTGAAGATTTCATGAGAAAAAAAAATATTTTAAAACAATTTATGTATTTTGCATTTAATCACAGGCTTATAGAATGAAAATTAACATAACTTTTAGAACGAGATTTTAAAAGAAATTTATGCCTTCTAATATTTGATTTGCTTCTGCCAGATTCCTGTGAGGGAGTTTTCCCTCTTCCTTAGAGTTAAAAAGATTTTGTTCACAAGATTGTCTTTATTTGCAACTATAAATTATGTTAATAATATGCATATTTTGTATTTCCAAGTAATAAAAGTTACTGAAAAGTTAAACATTGCTGGAACACAGAAGACCATGATATGAGTAGATTTGAGGATGTCAGCTTTTAATAAAGAACACAGAATTTTAACTCAGCAGAAAATGAGTAATAATTGGCTTTGGCATACTTAGTTTTATTGCTGGATGGAAACAAAGCTGACTTCCTTTATCATACCATGTATAACACTCAATTCCAGAAGGATTAACATGAGAGAGAGAGGAGAGAGAAATACATTTCTTATGCTGAGAAAACTGCATTCCTCTTATGCTCTGAAATTTTCTATAAGCAAAATCTTCCTAAGAAACATACTGGAAATGGCCTGGGAAACTTAATTTATAGAAATAGACAAGAATGTTAATGGAAGTCTGTGCCCCCCTCTGGTGCTGGAGAGTGAACCCAGGGCCTCAAGCATGGTAGGGTAAAAATGCTCTCCCACTGAGCCACATCACTGAAGCATCATTTTTGTTTAATTCTTGGTTTTCCCCACAGTGCTGGAGATAGAACCCAGGAGAGCACTACCCCTGAGTTCACCCCTGTAACTATCTACTGAGCTGTATCCCTAGCCCTTTTAATTTTGAGGCAAGGTTTCACTAATTGCCCAAGCTGACCTCAAATTTTCAGTCTTCCTGCTTCAGCCTTTTGAGTAGCTGGGATTTTATGTGGGTGCCTCCACATCCAGTGAATAATTAGTTTTAAATGGAAAAGACATTTGAAAGACAATTTGAAATTGTCACAACTAGGGAAATGTTTGACTAGATCTTGGGGATAAGCATACTGTGGAGCATACTGTAACTATGAACACTGAGTTAAATATTATCTGTAGACCTGAGGGGAAATAAAAATGTGCAGTTGAATGTGAAAAAGCAAATTTCAGTTTGATAAAAATATACCTACATGATAAAATTATACTTATTTGCATGTTAATGTTTGCACATGATTGATTTATTTAAAATTTGTTTCACTGGTTTGTGTACAAATGCACTATCTCAATATAAGACAAAATATGCACACAAAATAAATTTTCATTTGGCAGTTTCTCTCATTTGGAGGAGTTTTGCTTTTGACATTAATGTGAAACATTAGAACAGAATTATCAATGTAGTATTCGCATTTACAGGTATTTTGCTCACTCTACTTTCCTCAAATTTATTATAAAACATTTACCTCTGTATACTTATAAAAACCCAAGTAATTCAGTGTTCAGAAAAACACTCTTTCCAGGCATGGTGGCAAATGCCTGTAATCCTACTACTCAGGGGGCTGAGGAAGGAGGACTGCCTCAAGTTCAAAGCCAGCATGGGCTATGTAGTGTATTCAAGGCCAGCCTGAACTACATAGTCAGACTTTGTCTCCAAAAGCCAAAAACTAAACAGACAAAAATACTCTTACATAGACTTTGAGAAAAAAAGGAATGGTGGTGGGACATGAAAAATGAACCTCTGTAACTGAATATATGGATTATCCTTCTATAGAATGGTATCTGTGCAATGTAGGAGCTATTTCCTGAGCATGAAACTTGAGGTATAAAGGTCCATTTCAAAACATTAAACCTCAAAAAAGCAAACTGTGCTGTTTTGTGTGTGTTTTAACTTCAGGATTTCTTAAGAGATCTTTAGTAAGCATCTATACTATAATGGGAGTGAGTAGTTGCTACAAAAATAGTATGGCTGGCAAAGGCTAAAATATTTACTGTCTGCTCCTTTATGGAAAATATTTGTTGAACTTTGGTCTAGAATACAATATATAATTCCAGTGATGTGTTTGTTTCTACTGCAAAACTGGGATAGTATGGCTTTTTTTTTGTATAGGTTAACTCTAAAACTTTTCATTTTTAGTTATATAAGTCAAGAAAGTATCCTATTTTTTTTTAATTGATGTTATGCTTAGAATAAAATGGGCTGGGGATTTAGCTCAGTGGTTCCACCACCTGCCTTGCAACCGCAGGGACCCGAGTTCGATCCCCAGTACCAAAAAAAAAGAATAAAAAGTAATGCATGTTGGGCAGGTGTGGTGGCACACACTTGTAGTCCCAGGACTTGGGAGGCTGAAGCAGGAGGATTGGTGCAAGTTTGGGGCCAGCCTGAACTACGTACTGAGACCGTGTCTCCAAAAACAAAACAAAACAAAACAAAAACAAAAATGCATGTAAGAAAAAATATTTGAACGAGACCAGGTCATTTTTTAAAAAATATCCTGCATTTTTGGAATTTAGCTATTTTATCTCTGGAAAATTTTTTAAACTGAGTGTTCACATCCAAGAAATCATAGGGAAATTATTCCTCCTCACACACCCAAATCGCCTTAAGGGTAAGGAATTTGCTATCTTAAAAGTTCATCCCAGAACAAAAGGGGAAAAAAAATCCTCCTGTGAGACATGGGCATGCTCTTTGCTGTTGTCCAGAACAAAAGTAACCCAAGGGTAGCCACTTGCGACTTGCAGAAATGACATCTCTTCTTTGCCTTGTAGTGTTTGTTTTTTTAAAACTGAACAGCTAATTAAAAATCAGAAGCTTATCAAATACATTAAAAAGTAGAATTCTTTAAAAAGTGGTAGGCATGATGGCACATACTTGCAATTCCTGCACTCTGGGATAATGAGGCAGGAGGACTGCAAACTTGAGTCTAGCCTGGGAAACTTAGCAACTTAGTGAGATCCTGTCTCAAAATAAAAATTTTTAAAAGGGCTGGGCATGTAGCTCAGTGTAAAGGTCCTGGGTTCAATAGTGCCAAGGACCATAGGGGAAGAGAGATTTCTGGATTCTCAGTCACAACAGCATGTAAAACCGGGCATGTGTTTTCTCATAGTATCACAGTTGGCTGGAACGGACCCTGGGCATGCTGTTTAGGTAGGTACTGTCTCAACTAGATACATTTCTATTACTCTTTTAATAGATACAGTTAGCTAATTTCTTTAGGGGATGTGTATTATCTTCATAGCTGACACTGGAAAACAGCTTTATTGGGGGGTACTCTCCTAACCCATTTCTGTTATCATTATGTTAGAATGGTAGAATATATGACTACTGTGTAACTGAAGTAGTTCCTTGAACATTTGATACAGTTTTTCTTAAAAAGTTGGGTTTGTTGCATCATTCATTAATAGCTAATTGACCTCATGATAATTTTTCTGTTCCCTATGTTTACAATAGTCTTCTAAGAGTTCTAATTCTGAGACAATACTAGTAATTTATATTTTCCTAAGAATAATTTTGTTTGGGTTACCAAATGTGTTAGAAGGCACTGTATTCAGAATAGCCTTTTAAATCAGTAACCATTAAGTTTCTCTTTATAAATATCAAAATTTTGTTTTTTGGTACCAGGGATTAAATTTAGGACCTTGCACTCGCAAGGCAAGTGCCAGAACCACTGAGCTAAATCCCCAGCCCTATAGATAGCAATTTTTAAATGTAGTGCCATTTGTTACTTTTGCTTCATAAGCATCACCAATGCATTGTCTATGTGCTTTTCTTTTTACGCAAAGTATAATAATGTTGCACAAAAGGAATTCAGCCTGAATAAAGCCCTTCCCATCCATTATTCACATTACTTTTCCAATCAGCACCAGGATTATTTGCTGTTCTCAGGAAATAAGTGATGATGGAAGATTTTATAAATTCAATTACCCTCAAAGGGTCTTTTTAAATTAAAAATACCCGGCCTGATGGTGAATTGATTTTGCAGAAAGTTAAAACTTCCTGACAAATATAATACTGATGGCAACAATAAATACAAAAACAATGACTAACATACAGTAATGTGTATTTATTATGTAGCAGGCACAATTCTAAGAACCTTATATGTCTTAACTTATTTACTTCTCATAAAACATTGAGGTAGGTATTATAATCATCCCCATTGTATAATTTCTACTGAGAAATATATCTATAAAACATAGGGATGGCATGATGGTACATAATGTAGCCCAAGTTGCTTGGCAGGCCCAGACAGGAGGATCACTTAAGCCCACAAACTAAAGACTAATCTGGGGAACACAGCAAGAACCTGTCTCTCAAGAAAAATCACCAGGAAGGGTAATAAACTGACAATGACTATTCTTTGGGAAGGAAAATGGGTACAAGATAGAAGACAAAAAGTATGTTTATCTCATAAGTTTAAATCTTTTATAGGGAATATTTATGGCTTATTTCTGAAATTAAAATAAGACATACTATAAAGATGTCCCTGGGAAGAATGTTGATCAGGGACAAGGATTTTGGCACATATCATGGCAAAATATTTGGAAGAAACTACAATAACATCAATAGGGATTTAATAAAATAATATTAGCTGGATGTAGTGGTGCACACCTGAAATCCCAGTACTAGGGAGGCCAAGGCAATAGGATCATGTGTTCAATGCCAGCCTGGACTACACACCAAATTCAAGGCCAACCTGGACTACACAGTGAGACCTTGTCTCAAAAATAAAACAAAATGATTTTATAGTATCACAATGAAATATAATGAAGATAATAAAGAACTCCTATTTACTGAGTAGAAAGTCATTTAAGAATATTTTAACAAAAGAAAGCCTTAATTTTGTAAAGAACAAAATAAACAGCCATCTTCAAACATTTTAAAAAACGTAGCTAAGTGTGGTGGCACATACCTGTGATCACTAGACTCAGGAAGCTGAGGCAAGGGGATCAGATTTGAGCCCTGGCTAGAGTACATACCAAGTCTGAGGCCAACCTGAACTACATAGTAGGACCCTGTCTCAAAAATGGACACACACACACACACACACACACACACATACACACACACACACACACAAGGTGGACATGGTGGTACCTGCCTGTAATCCAAGCATTCCAGTATGCTGAGGCAGGACGATCCCAAGTTTGAGACCAGCCTGGGCAAATTAGTGACCTAGCAAGATCTTGTCTCAAAAAAATAAAGGGATGGGGATATATCTCTGTCCAAAGGCCCAGAGTTCAATCTCCAGTACTAAAAAAATCAAACAAAAAGGTCCCTTTTCTATTATTAAAGATAAATTAAAAGTATTTTACAAACTGCAAAGCAGTAAGTTTTAGTCATACAAATTTAAGATGGTTTAAAATGTTAATAATGTAATAATTATAGAAAAAATTAGGGAGAAAAGAATGAAAATTACAAGATTACATTTCTGCATGGATTCTCTGCTATTTAAGGTCAGAAAGAGCCAAGTTTGGTGGCATATGCCTGTTATTCCAGCATTCTGGGAGGCTGAGGCAGAATGATCACAAGTTTGAACTTAGCCTGGGCAACTTAGTGAGACCCTACCTCAAAATAAAGAAAGGGCTGGGGATGTAGCTCAATGCGAAGGTCATCGTTCAATCTCCAGTACTGCCAAAAATCAGTGACGCCATGCCTGCCTAGCAAGTGCAAGGTCCTGAGTTTGATCCCTAGTACAAGGGAGAAAAAAAAAAAAAAAGACCAGAAGGGCCAAAAGTATAGTTTCTTTCAATATTTGCTATAGTGAATAATCTAAAATCAAGAAAAATATATACTTTCATTAAAAAGCTCCTGAAACATTCAATTCATAGTGTTTTACCAACACAATTTTTCTTCAGTTGAATAAACTGTAGTCAACAAATAAAATGTTTCTAGAGCCAGGGATTTAGCTCAGTGGTTTCACCACCTGCCTAGCAAGCAGAAGGACCTGAGTTCAATCCCCGGTTCCAAAAAAAAAAAAA
>NW_004624794.1:10720122-10732953 GCF_000247695.1 Heterocephalus glaber | reverse complement strand
AAAAAAAAAAAAAGGCTTGGGATGTAGTTCAGTGTGAAGCCCCCAGGTTCAATACTTAAAGCCAGCAAAAAAAAAAGAATGACAGAAATTAAGGAGGAAGGAGGTTATCAGAAAAAAGATAGAATACCTACAAATGAAAGTCACAATAGCTAAAATAAAATCTCAGGGCAAAATGTCAGAATAGTTTTCAGCGCTTTTCCTTTTGCAAAATCATCAATCTGAACAAATACATGTAAAAGTATCTTCACAATTGCTAGGCAGTCCAAGTGAAAGATTACTGCACCTGGGTAGAGCACAGAAAAGACCCTTTGAAGGGAATAGGAAGAACAGTTTTACATCATCTATGTCTAACCTCTGTGGAGCCCAGGTAGTAAAACAAAAGAGGGCTAATGGGTAAGAGGAGTGAATTTGTAAGTACCTGACTTTGCTACAGACACAAATGACAGGCCTGCCCAGTGATTTCCAGCACCAAATTGACTTCCACAGTCCTAGGCTTCAGGCCCACATCCTTTCCAGGCAGACCACTGTGGCCCCAGGCTTCAAGCCAGCCCTTATGGCTCTGAGATCTAGGCAGGCCAACTGCTGCCCCAGACTTCGGGCTGGCTCTCATAGCACTGATTCCAGACCCATTTATTCCAGATCCATTATCCCAGTCACCAGCTACAGTGGACACCAGCACAAGGCTGGCCTCCATGGTTCCAGGATCCAGGCCTAAATATATAGATTCAAATTCCAAGACCTTCCGTGTACTCAGTGGACCCAAAATTCAGGACCCTCTTCCCAGAACCAGGAAGTAAGCCAGGCCCTATGAAACTAGGCACCAGGCCTACCCACTGATGACCAAGGTACCAAGCCAGCTCAGAACCTTTGGACCCAAACAAGTACAAAGGGTTTTCTATGTCAGAGCCAATCTGCAAAGACTAGATGTGATGCCTACTTTTTAAAATGTGCTTACACCAAGGAATGTCCAGAAGAATGATGAATAATCACAGAAATATGAACTCTAGAGAAATGGAAATTTACAAAACACCTAATTAAGAATTCAAAATGCTTTCCCAAAAGAATTAAAAGAATCATACCACAGTGATATATGTGCACCCATGTTTACAGCAGCACAGTTTGTAATAGCTAAAACTTGGAAACAGCCCAATTGCCTATCAACTGGAGACTGGATAAAGAAGATGTGTTTTTAAAAAATAAAATGGAGTACTACACAGCCATAAAGAATGAGAAACTAGAGTCATTTATAGCTAAATGGATGCACATTGAGGCCATACTCTTAAATGAAACAAATAGGACACACGTGTAAATACAGAAAAGTTCCTCTGGTGTGAGAAACTGAAAGTGTAAATAAGAATCAAAATGTAGAATAGATAATGTGAAACAGGAAGAAAAGGTCTAAAGGGGAAGAGGAAGTGGGAGGAGCAGGGGAAAGGAAAGAAGGGAAAGGAAAAAGTATGAGAAAACCCAAAAATGAAAACAAAGTCTTTGTAAATAGGGAGGGGTGGAGGGGTTGAAGGGAGGGCAGGGGAATGGGGAAAAAATAAGAACCATGATATACCATGTAAAGATATAAATTCCCAATGATGAATGTCATATTGTATACCTAACATGTACCAATAAACAATGAAAAAAAAATACTCATCTTGAAGCTCAATGAGCTACAAAACGAGAATACAGATAGACAACTAAATAAAACGAGGAAGATAATTCATGGATAAGTTCAAAACACAGATACAAACTATACAAAAATTAAAAATTTTTGAAACTCTAGAGCTAAAGAACATATAACTGAATTGACAAACTGCATATACCTTCAACAACAGATTTGATCAGCAGAAGAATTGAAGTTTGAAGATTAGTTATCTGAAATTACCCAGAGAAACAAATAGAAAAAAAGAATAAAAAAAAGTAAAGAGGGACTATGGTACTTAGATGACATCAACAAACAGCAAATCAACATTTATATTATGTAAGTTCCAAGAGAAATGGGGAAAGAGAAAGGGGACAGAAAGCTTATTTAAGAAATAATAACGGCAGGTATAGTCACACCACCTGTAATCTCAGCTACTCAGGAGGCTGACATGGGTGATTGGGCAACTTAGTAGGACCTTTAGTGGGGATGCAGTTCAGAGGTAGAGTGTTTGCCTAGCATGTGTGAGGCCTTGGGTTTAACCCCCAGTACCACAGAACAAAAGAGGAATAAAGAGAGGAAGGGAAAAAGGAAGGGGGAAGGGAAAGAAGGAAGAAAGGAAAGAAAAAAGGGAAGAGAGGAGAAAGGGAGAAAAGGAAGAAGAGAGGGAAGGAAGGACGAATAGTTCAAGGCCAGCTTGGGTAACATAGTAAGACCCTATTTCAAAAACCAACAAATGGACTGGGGATTTAGCTCAGTGGTTTTGCCTCCTGCTGCGCAAGAGCAAGGAAACCAATTTCTATGCCTGATACCAAAAAAAAAAAAAAAAAACCAACAAATAAACAGATAGACAAAACCTCCAAAAAAATTATTCCTATAATAGACACACAATACAAAAGATGTAAATGCTGATTATCAAAAGCTTCATTAGAATGCTTCATTATGTTTCATGTACAGCCTTTACAAAAAAACAGTATACTGGTACCTCAAAATTATCACATGATCCAGCAATTCCACTTCTAAGTATGTACCCAAAAGAAATGAAATTAGTATATTGAACAGGCACCTTCATTCCCATATTCATAGTAGTATTATTCACAAAAGCTAAGATATGAAACCAAACTAAGTGTCCATTAATGGATGAACGGATAAAGAAAGTATGGTAATGTTTTGCTTCAAAATAAAGAAACTGTGGTATATTTACAATGGAGTATTATTTTGCCTTAAAAATGAAGGAAATCTTGTCATTTTCAACAACATGGATGGAGTTAAAGAACATCTGTTAGGTGTAATAAGCCAGGTACAGAAAGACAAATATCATGATCTTAATTATGATTTCATTTATGAAATAAAACTAAATTCATAGAAACAGTAATAGTTGCCAGTAGTGATAGTTGCCAGTGGTTAGGTGGTAGGGAAAGGGTAAATTTTGGCCAAAGGGTAAAAAGTTTCAGTTATGCAAACTAAAAGAAGTCCTGGAGATCTAATATACACTTACATACTAATAATATGCAATACTATGTATTTATGTATGTATATAGTTAATACTAGCATTGTATGTACAATCATGGAGCCTATAGTTAGTAATACTGTGTTGTATACTTGAAATTTATTAAGAGTGAATTCTAAATGTTCTCACCACACATGAACACATGCACACACACACACACAAATTATGTGAGGTGATGGGTATGTTAACTACCTTGATTGTGGTAATCATTTGACAATGCAAATGTGTATCAAAATGTCCTATTTTATGCCATAAATATATATAATTTTTATCCCTAATATACCTGAATAAAGCTGGGGAAAAACCAGAATGAATTACTTTAAAATTTTTTTTCAGAGAAAGGAGACATGGAAATATTGATAAAAATTAATGAGCCATAGGAGGCATATGTAGGAAATAAATGTAAAATATGAGTTCTATAAGGAGAATACAGCAGTGGTAAAGAATCAACAGTCAACTTTTCAGGGCTGAAGAAAAGTCTTAGTATTGAAGTGTTTCTCTTACGTGCCAAGCAGGAGTTATAAAGAAAGAGTTTTACGAGTTCAATCCCCGGTACCAAAAAAAAGAGAAAGTTTTAATTAGATGTATGTTGGTATAATTTCTGAAGTTAAAAGAAAAAAACTATTGAATTAAAATCCTGGTAACTCGAGTTGTATGTTTTGTGTTTGGTATTGTCTCTACAGTTCTCTAAAGTTTTGTTTTACGTGTGTGTGTGTGTTACTGAGGATTGAATCCAGAGTCTGTTCTGAGCTATACCACTAGCCCTTTTTAAAAATGTTTATGTCGAGACATGGTCTCACTATGTCACTAAATAGCCCAGCAAGGTTTGAACTTGCAATCCTCCTGCCTCAGGCTGTCAGATTACTATGACTATAGGTATATGCCACCACACCCAAGTTGTATCTTTCACCAAATTTGGTAAATGTTCAGCTATTATTTCTTCATGAATGCATGCAACAATATTCATGAGTTTTGAAGCAAAATGTTCACACAAAGTGAGACATAAAAAATAAAAACTAAGGGCCAGGGATTTAGCTCAGTGGTTTCACCGCCTGCTGTGCAAGCACAAGAACCTGAGCTCGATCCCTGGTACCAAAAAAAAAAAAAAAGTATAACCTAACATAAATCAGAACCTAGCAATCACCAAGTAGGCAGGTAAAACAATGATGAAATAAGCACCTGTTGAATAAATAGTATTAAATTAAGATGTGTATATGGTGATGGAGGGTTTGATTTGGATTGCCAACTTATATTTTATTGCAAAGGAAATTTAAGAGAGATATAAAACAAATTGCAGGAAAAAAAATGTATAAACAAGACATCTAAAAAAGTCTGTAGAAATCACAACAACCATAAAGGAACTGATTACAAACACATTAAAATATCCATATTAAGGATGCCAATCCAAATCAAATTAAAAGTGCCCTCTGAAACTGAAAGATAAATGTTTTTATTCCATAAAGTCTATAAAAACTGAAGGGGGTGAAGGGAGGGGAGGGGAATGGGAAAAAAAGAATAATTAATAGACCAAGGTCTTCCAATTTGTATAGGCACAAATTCCCTATGATGAATATTATCATTATATACATCTAAAATGTACCAATAAAATTAATTCTCAGGGGCCGGGGATTTAGCTCAGTGGTTCTGCCGCCTGCCTCACAAGCGCAAGGTACAAAGTTGGATCCCCGGTACCGAAAAAAAAATTAATTTTTAAAAAACTGAAAAAAAGTAGTAGATAAAAAGCATATAAAAGAGCCACAGACAAGTTAGCGAAAATTTCCATTCTCCTAAGTACTTAATATAATGATACTAAAATAAACCAATATACTAAGAAATAATTGTAAATTTTATTACGCATGATTAGTGCATATATAGTGTTATATAAGGAAGAAATGACAAGATGTCTTGGATTTGTTTGAAAATATTTGAGCAACAACATTAGGTAGATGAAGCAAGTGTGGCATCTATGTTTGAAAATTTTCACAATAAAAGACAAAATATCAAGGTGGGTTTAGTGGTACATGCCTATAATTCCAATACGTGGGAAGCTGAGGCAGCAGGATCGTGAGTTCAAAGCCAACATGGGTTATACAGTGAGTACAAGACCAGGCTGGATGACAGTGAGACCCCTTCCCCAAAAATACAAAACCACCAAAAAACAAAAACAAACTATTGTATCACTTGCCAAAGATATAGGCAAAAATTATTTAAAATAAAAATAAACCATCCCTAAAATATATAATGTAATGGATATTATTAATTATTCACATATTGTGAATGAATATGTGACAGCTTGGAAACATCTTGCTTCTGGGAATCAATCCCAACAAGCTAGGTTCTACCCCTTCCTTTTAATGCTAGTGGTAATATTTTAATATTTAAGTGATGGTCTTTAAGTCATCACTGTATCTCAGCCAAACTACTACAAAAGCCTACTGAATGGTCTGCTTCCAACCTTACTTCCTATAAAGAAGGGAAGGTGATCCTCTTAAATCATAAATTGGAGCGCAGCAGCCCTGGTCTCATAGATTTCTAGTGACTTCTTGTTTGAGAGTGAAAGGACTTTTATGATGGCCTGGGTGGCAGTTTATTAACCGACCGGTTTCTCCCTACCTCTGCTTTGTGATCTAATCTCCCATGAATGTTTGGCAGTAGATTTTATCCCCAGTAGTCACATATAATGATCTACTGTTGGACTTCTTTGGGTCTCTGCCCAAATGTCACCTGATCATAAAGTTTCTCTTACTGTTTCACATAAAATAGAACACTCTATCCCTTTTCTCTGCTTCATTTTTCTTTTTAGCACTTATTATTACCTGATATATAGTCATGTGTTTATTTCTCCCTATAGTGGGGGCTAAGTTCTCGAAAAACATATTTTGTATATTATCATCACCCCAGAGTTGAGAACAGTGCTGGATATATAGTAGGTGCTCAATAAATTTATACTGAATGAATGTATTGTTCTGTTCTCCTCTGTACCAAATCTATCTTTATCATCTATAACTTCTCCATAGAGACATAGGTCTTTTATGTCTAACCCTCTATCTAAAGTTAATGACAGGGCTGGGGATTTAGCTCAGTGGTTCTGCCGCCTGCCTCACAAACACAAGGACCTGAGTTCGATTCCCCAGTACCAAAAAATAAAAAAATAAATAAAGTTAATGACACACATGCCCAAGTCTCTCCTTCTACATAGATCAAGTCTTCTATATCAATTCTCACTTTCTGCTAAGCTCCCTGTTTTAACTTCTCTTATCAAGGATATACATGTAGAAGTTCTTGACAGACATGTTCCATAACTCCTAGTGGGCTGTAAGTTCTAAAATTACTTATTCTTTTTTCGAACTCTATAGTACCTAGCTAAGCACCTCATGTATATTAGAAAAACAGTAAATATTGATTAAAAGTATTAACAAATCAGTGAGGGTCTACAACTCCTGAATCAATCCAAAATAAAACAAAAAACTAGTTAAAGAAAACAAGTCTGTGACAATGTAGAAAACATGTATTTCAAGAGACAGTGATTTTTTTTTTATGAGACTAAATACAAAAGAGGATGAGAAGCTGAGAAGAAATTAGATCCAAAATATGGATAAGAAAGGAATATCACTAGAGCGGGTAGAGTGAGGCACCAGCTAGTTAGAATTAGGAGAGAAGTATAAGAGAAGAAAAGCAAGCTAAGTGTATTAGGTAAGGGAAAAGGGTAAGTTCATGTTGAAAAAGTCTTGTTTGCACAACAAGCTTTTAAAGGGAGATTTCCAGATAGTATGTGAAGAAAGCAGTCTCTCCACTGACCAACTGGATCATTACCTGCTGTGCCTCACTTACCTGGCCACTGGGCTCTTCTTAGCTCTCTGTCAACCAACCAGGGCTCCTTTCCTTGCTCCAAGTAGGAGATGACATTTGGTTTAGAAATGCAAAGTCCTGCTTACAAAAAAATAGTGAGACAAATGTATAAGAATGTCTCAGGACTCAAATCCAGGCTCTTCATTGTAAAGAAAGACATAACATTACAGTAATAGTCAAAGAAATGTAAAATAGACTAGTGAAACACAACAGAAGATTTGAAATGTCTTCCATAATTCAATTTGGCTCCCTTTTTCTAACTCTACAATGTTCAGAACATTCTTGAAGGAATAAGATGCAGAATTCCAACTGATATTTGAAAGGTAGGTAAGCATTTCATACTGAAGGAAATAGACCTTCCAAGGACAGAATCTGAAGTCTTATGGACAGATATCCTTACCCATTGAAACCAGGTTGCTATAATTCTCCAACATCACATCTCTGTATAAATCTCTCTGATCATCAGTCAGGCATTCCCACTCCTCCTGAGAGAAGTCTATGGATACATCACTGAACATCATTGATTCCTGAAACAACAATCATGTATATGACTTGATTAATAAAAGAGTTTTGTCCAGGAAAGAGAAAAGAAAAAGATTAAGGTACAGGAAGTGAAATGGAGTGAGCATATGAATACAAAAAGACTGTAAAAACAAAAATTCACCACAGAATCACTGTACTTCCATGTCTTAGCCTCTAGACAAAACTGCCTGTGTTCAGTGGGATACTTCCATTATCCAAACAAGGCAGGGAAGAGACAAAAATCTAGCTAAGAAGTTTTTCAATCAAATGAAATTACACAATGCTTTGCATAATGCCTGCCACATAATAAATTATCAAAACCACGTGATCTTCTTTCTCCTCCCCTTTTCCCAAACTGCTAAGAGTAAGATTTCAGAATAAAGGATAAAAGGGCCGGGGATTTAGCTCAATGGTTCCGCCACCTGCCTTGCAAGCTCAAGGACCCGAGTTCGATCTCCAGTACCAAAAACAAACAAACAAACAAAAAACAAACAGAATAAAGGACAAAGATAGAACACTAAAGCATCCACAGAGGACAGTAGATCATGTAAAAGGCATCAAGAATCAGAGGAGCAATGGAATTCTTGAGACCATCTCTAAAAGCAAGAAATTATATATAAGAACAATTCTTCAACAGCCTGATGAAGAAAATTCTGATCTAGAATTCTATAACTAAACTATCACTCTTGTTAAAAAATGACATCCCTAGACATACAAAGACTCAAGCACAATTTCCTAGGAAACTACCAGAAGATGTGTTCCACTAAAATGAGGACTTAAACCAAAAAGGAAGATGACATAGGATTCAGGAAATAGGAGAGTGGTGAAAGAAAATCTAGGGAAAACAACAAAAGGAGTCTCAGGAAAGCTGTGCAGCAGGTCTAGACAGTAACCAGTTCAGATGAGAGCAAGAAGATAAAGGAATGGGAAGAGAAGTTTCTATGTTCAAAAGGAATCTATATGTGTGAACAGATTAAAAAAAATTATTGATTGGTATGTGGCAGTGATGCTGGAGTTTTCAGAAACAAATACACAAATGATTAAGTAAATGAGGGGAAAATCCAATTAACCACAGGAAAATGAAATGTTGTATTAGAATAAAGCTACTACTAAATAGTAATCACTACTACCACTCTCCTTAGGAGTAAATATGGATTTCTTTTTTTTAGTACCGGGGATCGAACTTGGGACCTTGCACTTGTGAGGCAGGTGGGAGCACCACTGAGCTAAATCCCTGGACACCCCCCCCCCTTTTTTTTTAAATCTAGCCAGGCATGATAGCATACACCTGTAATCCCAGCACTTAGGAGGCTTAGGCAGGAGGATCACTTCAAGTTTGAGGCCAGGCTGGCTACATAGTGAGTTCAAGGCTAGCCTGCTCTACAAAGTGAGACCCTGTATAGTGTGCACCCATGTTCACAGTGGCACAGTTTGTAATAGCTAAAACTTGGAAACAGTCCAAATGCCCATCAACTGGAGACTAGATAAAGAAAATGTGGGGTTTTTTTATAAGATGGAGTACTACTCAGCCATAAAGAATGAGAAATTAGAGATATTTATTGCTAAATGGATGCACATTGAGGTGCTACTCTTAAGTGAAGTAAATAGGACACACATGTATAAATACCGAATAGTTTCTCTAGTGTGAGAAACTGAAAGTGTAAATAAGGACTAAAAGGTATGACAATGTGAAATAGGAAGAAAAGGGGCAAAGGGGAAGGGGAAGTGGGGGGGGGGGTAGGGGTAAGGAAAGAAGGGAATGGACTATGAGAAAATGAAAAAAAGGAAACAAAGTCTTTGTAAATAGGGAGGGGTGGAGGGGTTAAAGGGAGGGCAGGGGAAGGGGGAAAAATAAGAACCAAGAGAGATTACGTAAAGGTGCAAATTTCCAATGATGAATGTCATTATATTGTATACCTAAAATGTACCAATAAAAGGATATACAGTTTAAAAAATATATTAATTTTTAAAAATCAGGAAAGAAACAAAGAAACAAGGGGTGGGGGGAAGAGAGAAAAAGAAATGAAAAGAGAAAGCCATGAACTACCTTGGGAGAGAATATTTCAATCATAGTAATGTGATATTATTAGCTAGGTGTGGTGGCACATGCATGTAATCCCAGTCTCTGGTAAACTGAGCAGGAGTACCACAAGTCTCAGAAGTCTAGGCTGGGCAATGTAGTGAGACCTTGTCTCAAAAATGAAAAATAGGGCTGGGGATTTAGCTCAGTGGTTTTGCCGCCTGCCTCGTGAGCACAAGGTCCCAAGTTCAATCCCCAGTACCAAAAAAAGAAAAAAGACTGGGGATGTAGCTTATTTTAAAAGGTCCTGAGTTCAATCCCTAGTACTGAAAAAAAAAGGGGCACTATTGATTTAACCAAAAACAGTGGTATAACAGTCAGGAAAGATGGAAGGTACAATATGAGAATTTAATGTCCCCTGTGACTCTGCAGTAAATCAGGAGATAATGAGTATAACAGATTCATCAAAAATAGCAGCTAAATGTGACAAAATCCAACACCCATTCATGATAAAAATGCTACAGAAAATTGGAATAGAAGGTCTTTATCTCAACCTGATTAAGGCTATCTATGAAAAACCAACACCCAACATCATACTAAATGGTCAAAACCTGAAAACTTTCACGCTAAACTCAGGAACAAGACAATCACTCATTTCCATCCCACCAAATCACTGTCCAAACAAACAAGATTCATTAATACAATGTGGGAAACATACTTCTGATTTATCAGGATATCTGGCAGAAGTGTGAGATATGAGATACTCAAGGAATTGGTACGTGAACATGTAAACATTGATTAAAAGAAAGGGAAATTGCAATGGGCACTGAGTTGCTGAGGAGATGGAGCTCATGTTCCTGAAAGGGGATAATGGTATCCAGTGTTTAAAAAAATTTCCAAACCTGGTCTAGGTCAGACTTTTTTTTTATTTTAATTTTATTTTAAAGAAATGGGATCTTACTATGTTGCCAAGGCCAGCCTCAAACTCCTCAAACTCCTAGGCTCAAGAGATCCTCCATGGGCTGGGGATTTAGCTCAGTGGCTGCACTGCCTCACAAGCGCAAGGTCCTGAGTTTGATCTCCGGTACCTACTCTCCACCCCAAAAAAGAGAAGTTTACTTAGTCTTTACTTAGCCTCTCAAGTTGCTGGGACTACAGACATATGCCACCATGCCTAGCTTTGGGTTAGATCATTTTTAAATTAAGTAATTTACAATTTTAAAAAAGCATTCTTTAAAAATGACTGGCAATTTTCAGATGAATTTTTAAATTGCACTTTAAAGTTTTGATTAAAATTTCCTTAGAGAAAATTGTACTTGGCTGACTGACAATTATCTAACAACTTCTTTTTTCTATAAGTATTTCCACCAACAGATAAATTTTTGAGTTGACTTATTAGAGATTCTTTCCTTACAGCAAGGTAAGAGTACTTTTGCATTGCTTTGAACTAAATTGAAAGGGTTTGGTTGGGTTTTTCTGTTTGTTTTGGTACTGAGAACTGAACACAGGGCCTTCACACTGAGCCACACCCTCAGCCCTCCACTCTGCTTTTTTGAGACAGGGTCTCACTAAGGTAAGTTGTCCAGGAAAGACTCAAGCTTGGAATATTCCTACCTCAGCCTCCCAGAGTGTGGGACTACATGTGTCCACTACCATGCCCAGCTAGAAGGTTTTTTTAATCAAAAAGTCTCATAATGAGGAAAAGCAAGTGTTTATATGTACTAGAGGTAAAAAGGATTCTATTTCAGCAAAAGAAACAGTATCTTACCTGAGCCATGGCTTTAATATTTGTAGAAAAAGACTCCTCTGGGTTCCTTTTTTGAAAAAGGACAGACCTAAGAAAGGTAAAAGAAGGTATGTCAGACTCCTCTTGCCTCACAACACCCACAATGATCATTTCCCCTGTGTTCAATCCACATAAACACGTGGCAGTGAGAAGAATGGGCAATTCTCTCATCATCTTCAATTCTACAGAGCCAGGCTTTGGATTGGAACCAGTTGAATTTGGGTAGGATAGACATGGCTTGAAAAATGAATGTCTGTATACAAACAAACATACACACATACAAAGATATAAACATCGTATTTTTATCATACATCATAATTATAGCATATTATATATACTACCATAGACATTGCTATTTTTATTTAAGGTACCTTGGAATAAATCTGAACTAATACATATTGTGATACATAATTGTGTTAATAACTACATTGTATTCTATGAAATGGATATAACCTAATTTACTGAGCCAATCTGCAGCCAGGGATCCTTTGAGTTGTTTTCTTTCATTAGAACAAAGTTGCAATAAATACCCCAGTGCATGTATCATTTTACTTGTACAGTATATAAATTCTGATTAATCTCTAAAAGTATAACTGCTCAAAGATTTTACATATTTTAAGTTTGGATTTATCTTGATCAAACCAATTTTCAATAAGCTTAGGTTAAAAAATCTGGGCCCAAGTTCTGACCAAGAAAGAATTATCTTGCCTAATTTGAGAAGATATGGGGTGTTAATAGGTCTTGGCTTAACCTAATTGAAACCCAGAAAATGAAACAAAATAATATTACTGACCCAGAAGTCTAATATCTTCTATCAGCATCTGTGAAGGTGTATCAAGCCACTTTATTACTTTACAAATAGGAGAAAATTTCAGATACTTCACCGTTCTTGATAGAAACTTGTGGTTTAGAATTGGAATTGAAGGTATGAGTATGAACTGGTGGTTTTAAAATATGTAAACAGATAGACAGACGGATATGTGCAAAAACATTTATATATTTTTAGCTCTCTCCACTAACCAGAACTTGGGTAGTGGCAACCTAATAGCAATGAACACACAAAGTTCCCGGATCTTGATATATAAATTCATTTTCCAATAAAAGAAACTGGAGCTCCTTGAAAAAAATTCTGATTCCAGGGATAGAGGAGGTAAAATGCAAGGTGAGCTTGGAGTATCTCATGGTGCCAGAAATTAAGAAAATGCTAAACAACAACAAAAGTCATATTGAAAGGACACAGGAGCCAACTTAACAGCCAAATCTTGGCATCAAAATGAATAATGATAACAATGGATTAAAATTCGTGTAATAAGATATCCATAAGTCTATAAATGTTAAAGATACATACGGAGAAGAAACAGCTCTTCCTTATACTAGAATTTAAATTAATAAATATAAAATGACAGAAAGAGAAATCATTAGTCAAACATTATAGTATTGTTACAGATAACATTTATAAATTGATGGGCTAAAGTATGATTAAAAACAGGATTTTTTTTTTTTTTTTTTTT
>NW_004624794.1:10708534-10720022 GCF_000247695.1 Heterocephalus glaber | reverse complement strand
TTTTTTTTTTTTTTGTACCAGGGATGGAACTCAGGACCTTGTGCTTGTGAGGCAGGCGGCAGAAGAGACAGGATTTTTGTACAGCCTCAGTCTCCTCAGAAGATACCAAGTAAAAAGGGAAAAACAGTAATTTTTTATAGGAGGAATCTGGCAAAACCCAACTTTACCAACTGATAAATGTTAATATCACCAATAATGAGACACAATGACATCATATCTCTGATATGACACATTAAAAGAGTACACCATTTCTGTGATCTTGCCAAAAATGCACTGTCCAAATTTAACCATAAGGAAACATGAGACTAGCCCCAACTGAAAGACATTCTACAAAATATCAATATTATTCCAAAGGACTAAGGTGATGAAAGATGAAGACTAAAGAACTATCTCAGATGGGGGAAGACTAATGAGACAAGACAAAGTAATATGGGACCATGGATTGGCTCCTGGCACAGAAAAGTACAAAATGTAAATTAGTTAAGTTTTTATTAGTGTAAATTTCCTGTTTTTCACAATTGTTCAGGGGCATCTGAACAATTGCAAATTCTTTATACTATTTTTACTGGTGGGAGCGATACGCTATAGATAACTATGGCCAGGCCTAACTCACCTGCTCCTGCAGAGGGCGTGGTGGAGCAAGGCTGTCTTCCTTCCCACCTATCCACCAGAGAAACATCAAGCATTGTCTCCTGCAGACCTTAGCCCTTCTCCAGGTTCCAATCAGGCATCCCCTTTCGGTTTCCTTATCTGCACTATAAATAAAGGTGCTGAGGATGCAAGCCAAGCTTTTTGTCTCATCATTTTCCGCCTGGCCTCAGCTATGTAAACTTTACTGTCCTCTTTGTCTTCTTGGTCTTATTAAGTTTCTTAATCTCTCACTCACGAGAGTTGTGGCATGTTCACTATACAAAAATAAAATTTTTTAAACCGAAAAAGATTAAAAAGGAGAAAACTGGCAAAAATACCTGGACACATCAAAAAAGAGGATATCCAAATGGCCAATAAACACATGAAAAGGTGCTGAATAACATTATACATCAAGAAATCCAAATTAAAACTATAAAATTCCACTGTACAACCAATAAAATAGTTAAGAGATTACAGTATGAAATAATGGATAGAATGTGGAGCAACTGGAACTCACACATTGCTGGTTGGAGTGTATACTGGAGCAATCGCATAAGAAATGGGTGGTATCTATTAAACATATATCTACCTTATAATCTGATGCTAAGTATTTACCCTACTTTCATATATTTACCAAAAACATGTTAGGATGTTCATGACAACAACATAATTTGCAATAGTCTCAAATTAGAAACTACTCAAATGTCCATCAACAGTGTAACACATTAATATATTGTAATATATCCTCAAATATAATAAGAACTAATTACAATCACACTAAACAGCATGGATGAATTTCATGAAAATAATATGGAACAAAAGGAGCTAGGCATGAAAGAGTACGTGCTATATTATTCCATATACAGGTATACATGAAGTTCAAAAATGGATAAAATAAGAATTCTGAATAGTGACTGGAAAAGATGACTGGGGGGAGGCATGAGGGAACCATCTGGAATCTTTGCTAAGTCCTTTAAGAGGCTGTTACAAACTTGCATACTTAAGATTTGTGTATTCTATTATACGTATTTGTATATGCTACACAGTCTTAACAATGTTTTGGTAGGGATATATACAGCAACAAGATTTTCAAACATTGCCATGCAAGTGTAAATTCGTTCATCCACTTTGGTATATATTTTGCACTGTTTAGTAAAGTGGAAAGTATCACATAATTCAACAATTCCACTGGTAGATAAACTCAAGCATGTAAAAGAAAGTTCAAGGCAGCATTGTTTATGAAATTTTTTTAAAACTATAAATAATTTAAATTTACATCATTACTAGAGGGGATGGATAAGTGCAATATACTCAAAATGTAAAATACAATATAGCAAAGAATTGGGATGAACCCCTCTTATAGCTAACATAAATGAATCTCACAAACATAGTTGTACATATAAACATAATAAAAGGCAAAGGACACCAAGACAACTCTCATGAAGTTCTAGAAAGGGGAAAAAACTACAGTACAGTATGGTGCTTAAAGAGGTGTACATACGCGATAAAACTTCACACACACCTACAATGGGGACATTCAGTTACAGGAAACCCACACCCAAACCAACAGGGCCACACACCTAGGGCCTTAAAAGGTCATCTAAGCACAATTGCATTTAACGATGGGGCATTCAGTCATAAAGACATTGTCACAGGTACCGGACACCTGCATCAGTCAAGGTCATGACCACACACAAACCACGTACTCACACCCATACACCGAGTATTACCACCTATACTCTTGCACATAGTCACAATGTACAATCGTACATCACTACGGGGACAAATTACAGAGTAACACTCAAGTTACAAGCTCCACTCAGTCACAAGATGCACACAATGTTGCACGTGGTCCTAATCTCTCCCACCAACCCCATGGTATCTGCACCAGTATTAGCATTAGAAACAAATGCCAGTCACAGAAACAGTCTGTTGCAATCACACGATCATGCATCACAAAGCACCATACAGCCCAACTACGCTATTATAATCTTGACTCCTCCTTTGCACAAAGCCAGGGCTCCAGGTCCGGCCCCGCCCTCCCTTCAGGTTCCTCACCTCCGGCCTTCCAAGGTTCTCCAAAGGAGCACAACCCAGTAGGACAGTAGGGCAGTTGCCTGTGCAACCCTAAGGATCCCGCCAGCGCAAGACGCTAATGCTGCATTCCCGCGAGAGGCCGAGGAGGCTTCTGGGGAATGTAGTCAGAGACGTACTGGGGTAGACAAGATGGCTCCCGATCAACAGGATTCTTAATCAGCGATTAGTTGGAGCCGGGTGGACGTAATTTCACCCCTCATTGAAACACACCCTGAAGGCTTCACAGAGCCCTAGCTCAGTTTCCAGTAGTGTCTGCCAAAAAAGGCCACATCAGCTCCATGCAGATACGTTTACTTTCCGAAACTCTCCTGCTATCCGTAGGAGCGGGACAGGTAATGCGCGCCGCTTAACCTTCTGGGAAATGTAGTTCAGAGCGGGGAAAAGCCGTTACTGCCCCATTTAAAAGTCATATTCTTTCTTCTCATAGACAAGCTTTTATTTGACAATACCTGGGAGATTTCTGGGAGTGCTAGCAGGCCCAAGAAAAGTGGAGGGTCAGACTTTCTGGGGCGCTGTTTTGGCCTTTGGGTGAGTTTGGCTTAGTATTCTTTAGTGCAGATCGCTTGTAAGAACTGAGGTTGTGAGACCCAAAGCTGGTCAGGGAGGCTTGTAGAGGTCGGGAGAAGGAAACTGAAAAGTGACTGGGGATGCTGAAGGGAAGGAATCGTTAAATGTTTGACAGATTCAGGGAGGTAAAGAGAGAGGAGTTTCCGAAATTGTGAAGAGGGCTCCTGTTATTCTGAGATACTGACTTCTGTGTCAACAGAGAGTCCGAAGAGAGTAAGGGGCGAGTGAACGGGTTTTGCAGGAGACAAGGAGAATCCAGCGGCGTGAGACTTAGGTGTTAGTGGTGCCCTAAGTGTTGAGAGAAACTGCATTCACAGTTTTGTGTGTATGTGTAATTGATGCTTTAAATAAATACAGCCAGACGTGATGGCATAGGCCTGTCATCGCAGCACTCTGGGAGTCGGAGGCAAAAGGATCGCAAATTTGAGCTCAACCAGCGCCAACTGGGAGAGACGCTATCTCAAGAGCGCGATGGCGAGCGCCTGTTATCCCAGCACCTGAAAGGCTGAGGCGGGAGGATTACCACATGTTCAAGGCCAGACTGGGCTACATACGTACGAAGACTGTGCCAAAAAAAACCAACCAAACAAACAAAAACAAGTATAGGGCCGGGGATTTAGCTCAGTGGTGCCGCCGCCTGCCTCGAAAGCGCAAGGTCCTGAGTTCGATCCCTGGTACCAAAAATACAAAACAAAAAACAGCTATGTATGTGTGTGTGTGACTGGAATTGTATTGAGGAGTCATTGCTGATCCCCATCTGTAAAACAATAATAAGGACGGATCTCTCTGGAGCATGATTTTCTTTTTCTTAAAGTTTTGAAGGGCTAAAGGTTACACAATTGAGCTTATAATGATTTATTGTTATTATTTTGTTGGGGATTGAACCTAGGGACTTGTAATGATTTAAAGCTCAACTTACCTAACACCAGAAACATCCGTCATGGAAGAAAAAATAAAATCAGTGTTATGTTTTTAAGAAATAAAGTCTATTTCAAAGGAACATTTTATGTATTGGGTCCAGGGTTACTTGCTCTTAATTGGAGTACAGTCCCTGTAGATAGATATAGCCATTCAGTCTTCTGGGTTCTGTTTGTTTTTGTTTTGGGCAGTACTGGAGATGGATCCCAGAGACATTTCTACCACTGAACTACATATCTCAGCCCTAGCCCTAACCCAACTGCTTTTATTAATTCTAATCATCTGGTCATTAACAATAGCAGCAAAAACAGCAGTGAATTTTTTTCCATTTGATTTAAGGATTGTCGTCTTTGCTTAGTACTAGCTTAAGCCTTTGTACTGAGTTACATCCCCATCCCTTTCTATTTTGTACTTTATTGAGACAAGGTCTGTACAAATTACTTTCAGCAGGGCCAGGGATTTAACTCAGTGGTTTCACTGCCTGCCGCGCAAGCACAAGGACCCGAGTTTGTTCCCTGGTACCAAAAACCAAAACAAAACAAATTACTTTCAGCAACCAAATCCCACTTCCATGACTTCAGCTAACACTACTGACTCATGACCAACAGAGTGCTTTCATTCTAGGCCTATCTTGTGTGTGCTCACGTGTGTATGTGTATGTGTGGTCAAAATATATAACAAAATTGACTATTACAACCACTTTGAAATACACAATTCAGTAGTGTTAAAGATATTCACATTGTGTTGTGCAGCTAATCTCTAGAACATTTTATCTTATAAAACTGAGACGGTATACCCATAAACAACTTCATTTCCCTTTCTCCCATGCCCCTGGCAACCACCATTCTTTCTCTTTCAGTGAATTTGACTACTCCAGATGTCTTATATAAGTGGAATTATACAGTATCTCTGTTTTTGTGATTGCCTTAATTCATTTAGCATAATGTCAAGGTACATTGATATTGCAGATTATGTCAGAATTTCCTTCCTATTGTAACAACAAATTGTATGTATATACCAGATATTCCTTATCCATGTATCCATCAGTAGACCTTTGGGTTGATTCCCCTGTTAGCTATATTGAATAATAATAAACATGGATGTGTAAATTCTCTTTTTGAATATTGGTTTCAATTCTGGATATACAGTATACCCAGAAGAGACATTGCTAGGTCATTTGATAATTCTATGTTTCAATTTTTTGAGTAACCACCATGCTGTTTTCCACAGCAACAGCACCATTTTCATTCTTAACAATGCATGAAGATTCCACTTTCTTCACATCCTCTCCAACACATCTTCTTTTCTTTTTTGTGGTACTGGGGATGAACCTAAGGCCTTTGCACTGAGCTACTTCTCCAGCCCTTTATATATATATATATATTTTTTGACATAGGGTCTCACTAAATCACTAATTGCCCAGGCTGGGATTAAACTTTTGATCTTTCTGCTTCAGCCTCCCGAAGTCCTGGAATTACAAGCATCCACCACTATGTCTGGGTCATTTTCTGTTTTTTACATAATAATCATTCTAATGTCTGTAAGGTGGTTTCTCATTTTGGTTTTGATTTGTATTTCCTTAATGACTGGTGCTACAGAGCATATTTTTTATGTGCTTATTAGCCAACTATATATCTTTGGAGAAATGTATATTTCAATCTTTTGCACATTAATTGAGTTTTTGTTCAGCTGTAGGAGTCTTTATATAGTCCACTTATTGCTGGAGATTTAGCTCAGTGGTGCCATCTCCTGCCTCACAAGGGCAAGGTCCTGAGTTTGATCCTCAGTACCAAAAAAAAATGTACAGATAGATAGATAGATAGATATAGATATATAGATAAATATTTATATAGTCTAGTTATTAAACCCTTATCAGATATGATTTGCAAATATTTTCCTCCCATGGGTAGCTTTTCCACTCTATAGGTAGTGTCCTTTGATGTACAAAGATTTTTAATATTAAAAAAGTCCTATTTATCTAATTTTTCAAGTTTATTTCTTGCTCACTATTCGATTTCATTGGTCTGTATGTCTGTCTTTATGCCAGTACCACATAATTTGATTACCATACATTTGTGTGGTAATTGAGATCTTTTGAGATCTGCCAGTTTGAACCCTCAAATTTTGTTCTTTTTTTTTTCTCTATTGGGGATTGAACCCAGGTGCTTCACTTGAGCTACATCCCCAGCCTTTAAAATAATTTTTTTTTTAATTTTAAGACAGAGTCTGGCTAAATCCCTAAGTTGACTGGGCTGGGCTCCAGCTTGGGGTCCTCATAGCTCAGCCTCCCCAAGTACTGGGTTTACTGGTGAGCACTGCCACACCTGGCTCTTGGGGTTTTTTTGTTTGTTTTTTTCTTTCTTACTTTGACTATTCAGGGTACCAAAAGATTCCATATGAATGTCAGCATTTTTTTTCTATTTTGTAAAAGAATGCTATTGGGATTTTCACAGGGATTCCACTGAATGAAACTGTAGATCCCTTTAGATACTATTGATATCTTAACAATCCATCACAACAGGATATTTTCTCATTTATTAACATCTTTAATTTCTTTAAGCAGTGTTTTATAGCTTTCAGTGTATGTATAAGTTTTCTATTTTCTTGGTTGTCCTAGGTATTTTTTTTATTTTTGATGCTACTGTAAATGGGCTTATTTTCCTATGTTCTTTTTCACATTTTTCAAGGTTAATGTATGGGAATGTGTCAGTCCATTTTGTATAGCTATAACAGAATACCCTAGACTGGCAATTTCATATAAATTTATTTGGGTTATGGCTATAGAGATTGGGAAGGCCCAGATTGAGGGCTCATATCTAGTAAGTGCCTTCTTACTTTTTTGTAACTTGGTGAAAGTGTCATATGGCAAGAGAGTAAGGAAAAGCAAGAGATGGCATCAAACCCTTATAATTAGCATTAATCCATTTGATAGGGCAAAGCCAGTATGGCCTGAACACTTCTCAAAGTTCCCACCCCTTAACACTGTTGCATTAGGGATTAAGTTTACAATACATGATTTTAGGAAAATATATTCAGAAATACAGCAAACCACAATTGACTTTGGCATGTTGCCCTTGTATCCTGTTAATTTGGGAATTCATTTATTAGCTCTAACATTTTTTAATGAAATCTTTGGGTTTGCATATCTATGAACAGAGATAATTTTACTTATTTCATTCCAACTGGAATTAGGGCTATCTTAAACTCTTAATCAATATATTCAGCTAATAGAATCTCTACTTAGATATTCCACAGAAATATTCCACTATATATATATATACATATTGCAGTAGATAACCCACTTTAACATTTCAAATGTCATACCTTACCATTCTTTGTCAAGGGTCTTCTATCTACTGCCCCTTCTATATGATCTGTCTCAGTCATTCACAAAACTATCCAACAAGATTCTTAGTCTCCATTACACCTAATACAATTTGGTGGCCAATGTCATAATAAATTATAACTATGTAAGAACTTATAATAAATTACTCAGTGAGTGTTTGCTTTCTCTGAAATGTATTCCAAGGAGATTCTCTTACAGCCCATCTTATGAGAGTTGGTGGGAATTCTTCATATACCAAGGTAATGTTTCCAAATTTTCTTCTTGGATCAGTGTTATTTCATCAAATTCTACAGAGCCATTCATTCCACTAATTGTATTCAAGGTGCTGACTTTCCTATGTTGTTTACAGCTTTAGTTCATATTTCTTTTTCCTGGGCTGGGGATTTAGCTCAGTGGCACTGTGGCTGCCTCACAAGCGCAAGGTCTCGAGTTCGATCCCTGGTACCAAAACCCATCATATTTATTTTTCCTTTAACTTATATCCTCAGTCTCACATATGCTCTTCATGTGTTCTGTCCTTCATAGATCTTCCAGTCTTACAAAAAGTATTTGTTTGATACCTAGGGGTTTTTTTCTCCCTCTCATTTTTCCCATTTTTCCATTGGTATATGGCCTAGAATTGTATTTTATATGCTCAGTCATAATTCCCATTGCTGTCTTAACCTAGTAACACTATATTTCAACAATTTTTTTAACCTCCATCCCCACTATGATTAGACCTTTTAAAATTGTTAGCCTGGAAGTTAGTATCAAATTTCTGCTGCCTCTCCTCATTTTATTTTTATAACCCCATAATATTACTATTTTATAAATAACATATATGTTAGATAAAATAATAAAAAGAAAAAAGCAAGGAAAGAAAATTAAGGAGGAGGAATGGAGGGGGAATGAATGTGCAAACAAATATTTATAAAAAACCTTGTCCTTTTTTCTTGCATACTGTACATACTGTTGACCACCGTCCTTTTTTTTCTACCTATCTTATCTTGGGGACCATAGCCATATTGTATATATTAATCTGCTAATTTTAACAAAAATTCAGTATCCCATCAACTGGAAATATCAATTTATATAACCTATTCATGGACATTAGATTATTTCCAAGCTTATGTTAAGGTGAACATTTTTGTAATGAATATCCTGATTGTGTTGAATATTCTACAAAGTACCCTCAAGTTTCATGATTTACTCAAAGGACTTAGAAGACCCAGAAAAGCTGTTATACTTATTGTTATGATGTATAACAGCAAAAAAAAACAGATTAAAATCACCAAAAAGCAAACACAGGACAGAGTACAAGAGAGAAGATATGTAAGTTTCCAGTTGTCTTCTCTCAGTGGAGTCAAACAGGAAGTACCTAAACCCCAGCAATTACAAGGGAAGCTCTCCTGAGCTTTGTGGTCCAGCATTTTTATTGGGGTTGAGGGTTGGGGGAAAGAGTATTCTAGCAAGAAGAAACATGTGGTTATTGGTACATGAAAGGATGTTCAACATCATGAAACATTAGGAAAATGCAAATCAAAACAATGAAATTCCACTTTATACCTAGTAGAATGCCTATTATAAACAAATTGGAAATAAGTTTTGGTGGATATGTGGAGAAATTGGAACCTTGTGCATTGCTGCTATTGCAGTTATAGAACAATTTGGAGGTTTGGCAAAATGTTAAACATGGAATTGATGGGGAAAAAGTTTTAGACTGCTTAGTAGATTAATTATTTTAAAGTAGTTGTAGAAGCAAAATAGGTAGTGTATCCCTTTAAAAACTTGCCTTAGCCCGTTGATTTTGTTGTTTAAAGTGAAGGTTATATAGCTCCTTTGATCTGTAGCTCTACTATAGATAACATCTTAACTCTGAAGAACAAAGTTGCAAAGCTTGGGTAAATTTGTGATATATGTGCTTTAACTGTCATGTGTTTGTGCCTGCAATCAGTGATAGAAACCACCTGTGTCTAACCATTAAGCAGAAACTGGAATTTTGTTTGCTCAACAAAGACCACTAGGGGTGAGATAATGGCTAAAAAGGATATAAAAAGGAAACTCTGAACAAAGGGCATGCGAACACTGACCAGACTGGTTTCTGGCAGTCCTGCCTGCTTGCAAGTAAACTTTTATTATTTTACCCAAATTCTGTGCCTCCGTGTATTTTTTTTCTGCGATTTCTGCAACAGAATTACTAAATGATCCACTAGTTCCCCTTCTGGGCATATATACCCAAAATAATTAAGAGCAAGAACTCATACTTTTATAGGACCATTATCACAATTGTCTAACAACAAAAGGAACCCAAATGTCCATCAAGAGATAAATGGATAAAAAAATTGTTGTATATACACAATTATCACATTGTTCTTGTTACTTTCTGAAGCAGTTCTGAAAGTCCTCTTTTGTGAGTGTCTTTCATTTTGCTGTTGTGGCTGCCTCGATGTCCTGAACTGAGTCAAAACGTTCACATTTTATGGTCATTTGAAGAATTAGAAATTGACATTTCCAGATCTGGTGAATAAGGTGGATGAGGACATATCATAATGTTTTTATAAGCCTACCTTTCACACAATGAAAGGAGTCCTAAGAGGGAAGTTTACAGCTATGAATGCCCACAACACAAAAACAGACTGAGCCCAAATAAATAATCTATTAATACACCTCACAGTCCTAGAAAAACAAGAACAATCCAACCCCAAAACTAGTACAAATATGGAATTTTTTATATCAAGGATAGAAAGTATAAAGGCAAGAGCAGAAATCAATGAAAGTGAGTGCCCTCCCCCAAACAACAACAACAACAAAGAATTGGTGACTCAAAGAGTTGGTTCTTAGAAAGAAATAGACAAAACTTTAGACAAACTAACCAAAAAAGCGAGAAAAGACCAAAATCAATGCAATTAGAAATGAAAAAGGTGAAATCACAACAGACTGTGACAAAAAAGATTATTAACAACTACTTCACAAACCTGTACACCGATAAATTGGATAATACAGAAAATAGATTCTTAGATACATATGAATTGCCAAAACTGAACCAAGAAGACTTAAAATGCAGAATAATCCAATAATGGGCAATGAAATTGAAGGAGTAATTAAAAACCTACCATGCCGGGGATTTAGCTCAGTGGTTTCACCACCTGCTGCACAAGCACAAGGACCCAAGTTCGATCCCCAGTACAAAACAAAACAAAACAAAAACCTACCAATTAAGAAAATCACTGGTTTGGATAGATCCACTGATCAACTCTACAAAAATGAAGATCTAACACCAAAGCTCCTCAGGTTCTTTAATGAAATTGAAAGGGAAGGAATATTCCCAAAGTCACTCCTGGAAGCTAGTATTACTCTGATTCTAAAACCAGACAAGGATCCAACCAAAAAAGAGAACTATAGAGCAATCTCTTTGGTAAATATAGATGCAAATATTCTCAGCAAGATACTGGCAAACAGAATGCAACAAATCATAAAAAAAAAACTGTACACCATGATCAAGTAGACTTCATCCCAGGGATGCAAGGATGGTTCAACACATGTAAATCAATAAATGTAATACATCACATGAACAGAAGCAAGAACAATAATTACATGATCATCCCTTTTTTTTTTTTTTTTGTACCAGGGATCAAACTTAGGACCTAGCATTGCCGAGGCAGGTGCGGTGCCACTGAGCTAAATCCCCAGCCCATGATCATCTCAATAGATGCAGGAAAAGCCTTTGACAAAATCCAACAACCTTTCATGATGAAAATAGTGAAGAGCTATAGAAGGACCTTATCTTAATCTGATAAAAGCCATTTATGACAAACCTAGTGGCAAAATCATATTAAATGAGGTAAAAACTGAAAGCTTTTTCTCTAAAATCAGGAACAAGACAAGGCTGTCCAGTATTACCACTCCTGTTCAACATTCAACATAGTCCTGGAAACATTAGCAAGATATATA
>NW_004624794.1:10690376-10708344 GCF_000247695.1 Heterocephalus glaber | reverse complement strand
GTGCAAGCTCCTGAGTTCGATCCCCAGCACCAAAAAAAAAAAAAAAGAAAAACCCAAATTTAGTAATGTAGCAGGATACAAAATCAACACAAAAATCAATAGTTCCTGTACACCAATAATGAGCCCACTGAGAAAGAAATTAAGGAAAAATACCATTCACATTAGCAATAAGAAAAATTACTTAGGAAATTACCTAAGGAAGTGAAAGACTTCTACAGCAAAAACTACAGTATGCTGAAAAATGAAATTGAAAAAGACATCAGAAAATGGAAAGATATCCTTTGTTCCTGGATAGACAAAACCAATATAGTCAAAATGGCTATGCTTCCAAAATTGATATACAGATTTAATGCAATTACAATCAAAATACCAACAGTATTCTTCACAGAACTGGAGAAAAAATCTTAAAATTCATGTGGAATGAGAAGAGACCCAGAATAGCAAAAGGAATCCTGGGTAACAAGACCAAAGTGGGAGGCATCACAATCCTGGACTTGAAATTACGTAACAAAACTACAGTGATTAAAAATAGCATGGCACGAGCTGGGGATTTAGCTCAGTGGTTCTGCCACCTGCCTAGCAAGCACAAGAACCAGAGTTCCATCCCTGGTACCAAAAAAAAAAAAAAAAGAATGACCATATCCTTTAGCCCATAAAAATAGCATGGCAAGGCCAGGGATTTAACTCAGTGGTACTGCCCCTGCCTCGCAAGCACAAGGTCCTGAGTTCAAACCCTGGTACAGAAAAAAAAAAAACCAGCATGGCACTTGCACAAAGACAGAAGGATCAATGAAATAGAAGAGAGGATGCAAAAACAACCCTAAACACATTTAGCTATTTGATCTTTGACAAAGGGGCTAAAAATATACACTAGAGGAAAGATAGTCTCTTTACTAAATGGTTGGAAAAACTGGCTGTCCATATGCAGATCATTAAATCTAGACCCATATCTCTCACCATGTACTAAACTAAAATCAAAATAGGTCAAAGAGCTAACTGTTAAAATAGAAACACTTAACATCCTGGAAGATAAAATAGCTAAAACTCTGGAAGTCATTAAGTGTTGGCAAGGACTTTATGAATAGAAAAGTCCTGTACACTAAAGTCCTAGTGTCCAGGAAAAGACCTCAGTTGCACAGGAAGTGGTACCAAGAATCAACAAATGGGATCATATCAAATTAAAAAGCTTCTGCACAGCAAAATAACTAGCAGAGCGGAAAGATGACCTACAGAATGAAAAAATTTTTAGCCAGATATTCCTCAAAGGAATAGTATCTAGAATACATGAAGAACTTTAAAAAATTGTATATGCCTTTCTATTGGATGGCATTGAGCAACTGCATTCATTGTATTGTTATTGGGGGGGGGTATACTTCAGGCTGGGCCTGAACTCACTATGTAGCCCATGTTGGTCTTGAACTTATGGTGATCCTCCTGCCTCAGCCTCATGAGTGCTGGGATTACAGGCATGTGCCACCACGCCCAACATTCATTATATTTTTTTCTCACTTCATAAAAACATTAACAAAAGAGGATCTCCAGAACAGCTCCAGAAAGTGGCAAGAATGATGGGGCAATTGTTTTTAAAGTGAGGGGGAATACTTTGAAGGCAATTAATAACAGTGTCTTTTACTTTAATAATTTTTTAAAAAATTTTAAACATTCACCAAAAATTTGATGACCTCATGTACAATGGAATATTATTCTACCTTTAAAGGGGATAAAATTTTAATACATGCTAAAACATGAACTTTGGAAACATTAAGTGAATGTTTAAGTTAAACTACACACAGAAGGGCAAATATTGTATTCTTTCAGGAACATCAATTACCTAGAATTAGCAACTTCTAAGAGACAAAAAATAGAGTATACCAGGGGCTGGAAGTGAGAATGGAATTGTTTAATGGGTATTGAGTTTCTGTTTAGGATGATGAAAATGACAGTGCTACCTACCTAGCATCATAATAGTTGAAAAAGTACTGTAGGATAAGGTATACTAAGGTAAATCACAGCTGGGCATGGTGGCCCAGGCCTGTAATGCCAGCACTCTGGGAAGCTGAGTCAGGAGGTTCACAAGTTCAACCCTAGCCTGGGCAACTTAACTTAGTAAGACCCTGCTTTAAAAAAAAAAAAAAGTTGTGGAAATGAATAGTGGTGATGATTCACAATATTGTATATTTACACAATACTAAATTGTACTCTTAAAAATGGTTAAAATATTAAATTTTATGTGTTATCACAATAAAAAAGCAAACAAAAAAAAAAACCAAAGGAAAAAACTGAGTCACCTCTTTCTCAATATTGAGGACTGAGGCTTTTATAGTTTCATAGTCTCTATCCTTTCTGCCCTCACTCCTGTGCAGAATTGGAATTTACATGCATGATCCTTCTGCTCCATTGCCCTCCTTTCCCAGGTTGTCATCATTGTCCAAACTCAACTCAGCTCCCAAGACAGGAAGAAATCAACCAAGGTCTCTATGAAGTCCATCTGCAGTCTAAATGCCAGACACATCAAAATAAGGGGTTTGGGACAGAAAGCATCTTGAGGAAGAAATAACCAAGATTATTGGGAATTAATTGGGATCAGTTTTCTTTCTCTAAACTATGTCCAATACTTTCTTCATCACTCCTTCTGGAGTGACCCTCTCTATACCTACCCCAGCCTCTTTGAACTGTGCCAAGAGGTGCTCAAGCTCATGGAAAAGAGCATTAATGTCACTAACATGAGGTACCTAAAATAAATAAATAATGAGACAGAATCTAGAATAGAAAATATCAGGGGCTGGAAGGAAATGAGAATGAAATTATTAATTCCTTAAGACAGCGGCATTGAGGTGAACTGAAGATTAAAATTCTTTTGTAAATTAAGTTATATAAAGGTGACAAACTGATTTTGCCACCCATTAGAAATACAACCCAATACAATCTGAGGTACAAAGAAGTAGTGAAATAGGCATAGATAATCAATCTTACAGATGCACCAGTATTCTGTTAAGCAGAATATGATACACCAGTTATCAACTCTAAGGGAGCACAAAACACTGCACCAGTTAACCAGTCCCAGTGGACTGGAAACACCTCTGCCTATTGCATCTTAGTACTGAGGTTGCCATGGAAACACAGTTCCATTTAGCCAACCACTGATAGAACAATGCTTTACTTAGTGAAGAAACAAAAACAAAAATATCAGCTTTGATAATGTCCCTCAGTCCCCTTTGGACAGGGGGTACCACTACTATCTAATGCAGGGCCATTTATAAACTTCTCTTCTGACATAAAAGGACAACCCTGTCTTGTCCCCTACTCAACAGATGTAGCAGTGGGGCTAACCGGGTCCTGTGTGACATACACTTCACCAGAACAAAGGTATATAAACGGCCTTGTCAACAGAGGAAGGCATTCCCACACAAGGCAATAAATCCAGCACAAGCTATGTGGCATTTTTGTATCTTGGTAAGGAAGTACTCCAGGCCCAAGGTCCATGGATATGTGCCCAAGTTGGGGGTCAAGAGTGTATACATAGTACCTTTCCAAACAATGGGTTCATACAGTGGTGCCCAATGTTTATGGGGCCTGAGAAATAGGGTTCACTATGTTTGGAGAATTTCTACAGCCAACGTAAGTCCTAGGAATAACAATGGTGAGTGGAAATGGGGACAATGATACACATAGCTAAAGGAATTAATTGGACTTTGAGGCTTTAGAGAGGTTCTGGAAATTCAACTTACAGAAACCCAGGAGGTTCAGAGTGGAGTTCATGTTTCCACTAGTTTCTTCAACTGTGTCCACCTTGTAAGGAAGCTCAGTGAAAAAAATGTGATTGTGAGAGCTGGAATGTGATTATGACAGCTGGAATGGTAGCTTGAACATAGCAGGTAGTGCCCACTTACCACTCTCACTTCTCTTACAGCAATTCCAGCTCTTCCTTTTCTCCCACTAGTACCTAACAGGGATCTCCACCATGGTTTGCACCCTTGAGTCAAGTATTTAAGTACCTTGGTCTAGAAAATGGGCAGGAGGATTTTTCATTCATCCTTCTAAATCATGTGGTAAAAATCATCTAGATTTTTCTTCTCTAGAGAAAACTTTATGGAAGTTACCATAAAGAATTGACACATAAAGGAGTCTGAGACGTTGTTATATAACATGTGCTGTGGTTTCTGAAGAGGGTGAATATATATTACCCTTTCCTACCCAAGGTTTACTACCCAACTGAGATATATAACAAAGAATTAAGGACAAATGGAGGTCAAACATCATTTTTATTACAGATTAAGACACGTTGGAGGTGAAAGGGCAACACAGAAGCCTAGTGAGCATTCTGACTTTTCCTGCACCAGTCAGTCATAGTAACTATGATATTACCTTTACCTCAATTCACACCCAAGGACAGAATCACCTCCCTCGTGGCATTCCGCAGAGCATGGGAAAATGCATGCTCTATGCAAATGGACAGAATCCATGGCAGAGGAGAAAAGAAGTGGGATCAGGGCAAGTCTTTTTCCAAACTCTGTATGAGTCTGGGTCCAATCAGAGGACATAAACTACACAACAACCCTTATTTTACTTACTAGCCCAAAGCATTAAGAGTAGTGATGCTGACAATTTGGATATGCCAAAGTGAAGGTTTAATATATTTTCCTTAATTAAAAGGTAAAAGTTCTCCATTAAACAAAAATAAAATCATACGAGATTGCTAAGCTCTATGGGAACTTATTGTTAATTTCTAATAGTGCTTAATTTACAACTAAACTTCATCACAGGTGTATGTATGTTTAGGAAAAACGTAGAGAGCTGGCCATGGTGGTAACTCCAGCTACTCAGGAGGCTGAGGCAGGATGATCCTAAATTCAAGGACAGCCCAAGCAACATGATGAAACCCTGTCTCAAAATAAAAAATGAAAACGGCTGGGAATATAGCTCAGTGTGAAGCCATGAGTTCAATTCCCAATAGTGCCAAACAAAACAACACACATAGGATTAAGTACTTACTACCTAGGGTTTCAGGCATCCACTGGGGGCCTTCAAATGTATTCCCCACAGATAAAGGGGATTACTGTAACATGTATGTCATGTATACATTCCCCACATCTCTATCATTTTGAGAAAATATCACTAACAAAAGAATGAATATGTACATTATCAAATTCCAAAATTAACTAACATTTTGTTACATTCAAGTGGAATCTTCTTTTTTAATGAAAATAAATATTTAGATGGAAAATTGAAGTATCCTTTCACTACTATGCTGGGTCACATTTCCTTTCTGGTTTCCTTCCTGTCAGAGGCAACCACTTTTAGGAACTGAGTGTGTATCTGTCCAATTCATTCTTTGTAGTTTTATAGAAAAAGGGTCTTTTCCATAATCAAATCTTAGTACATGGATTGGTTAATACTGATTTCATTCAAAATGTATACAGGTATCATTTACAATATGCTCATCACTTTAGCTTTCTTCATTCTACATGATTTTTTCCTTTTACTGTTAATACATATAGATTTAATTTGTACTTAACTGCTAAAAGAATATTCTACAGTATGACTGCATCACATTTTATTCATCTATTTCACAAACAACAAACACTTGTGTCCAATTTTTGGCTACCATAATTCATACTGGAATAAACAGACTCTCTGTTTAGAAGTTTCAGATTTTGAGGTCTATCTATCGATTGATTGATCAATTGAGATCAATATAGACAGATAGATAGATAGATGGAGTAATTTCTAAGCTAGTATTGCATGCCTGTAATCCCAGTATTTGGGAGACTGAAGTAGGAGGATCATAAATGCAAACCTCACCTGGGCAACTTAATGAGACCCTGTCTCAAAAAAATGGGTTGGGGATGTAGCTTACTGCAAAGGCAATGGGATCAATTCCCAGTACCAAAAACAATCTAGTTTAGAAATTTTCTCCTGCCCCAATTAAAAACATTCCCGTACAAAATTCTTACATTGTTTCACTTTATGCATTCTAATCTTCAGTACATTTAGAATTTATAAGAAATAAATATTTTAATGGACAATGAGGGCAGAGGTCTAGTATTTTACCATATGAAGAATCAATTACCCTGAGACCATTTTTTTTTGTCATCCATGATTTTGCTACCAATCTGAGATACTACCTCTATCAATGACCAATTTCCCATACATTCAAGCATTTCTGGATTCAACAGTCTGTCCTAATTTCACTTTTCTGTACTGCAAAACAATAATTTTGAGGGCTGAGGATTTAGCTCAGCGGTTTCACCGCCTGCCTCGCAAGCACAAAGTCCCGAGTTTGATCCTCAGTACCAAAAATAATAATAATAACTTTGATGATTATAGTTTCACAAAATTCATATGTAGCAAAACAAGAAAGTAATTGTGTCTAATTTCAAATCTTTGTATCTCTCATATTATCTTAATGCATCTGGTAGGCCTTCTAGGTAATTAATATCCATTACTGTATCCTAATTGTACTGAGAATACTTCTTAAAGTATACTATTAATAATGTTTATTGTGGGAGTTTTAGGGGCATAGGCTTTTATTATACTCTGACACTTATTAAATACTTTTGAGTATTTAATACAATTTGCTACATTTATGTCTCTTTAATGTAAAACAAAACTTGATATATAATTAAGTGTAAATTCTGCTGAAGAGTTTCCTAAATCCAAGGCATTCATAGAACTTTAATGAGTATGAATTCTCTGGTGTCTAACGTAATGTGACTTCTGGCTGAAAGCTTTCCCACATTCACTACATTGATAAGGTTTTTCACCAGTATGGATTCTCATATGTAGACCAAGAGTTGAGAACTGAGAAAAGGCTTTCCCACATTCATTACAACCATAGGGTTTCTCACCTGTATGGCTTCTCATGTGTACAGTAAGAGATGAGCTTTGACAGAAAGCTTTCCCACAAATTTTACATTCATAAGGTTTATCACCTGTATGAATTCTTACATGTACAATGAGTGATGTGATCCGTGAAAAGGCTTTTCCACATTTATTACATTCATAGGGTTTCTCTCCTGTATGAATATTGTGATGTTTAATGAGGTATTGCTTCTGCCTGAAGATTGTTCCACATTCATTACATTTATAGGGTTTCTCTCCAATATGAATTTTCTCATGCTCAGTGAGATTTGATTTGCCACTGAAGGCTTTCCCACACTCCTTGCATGTATAGGGTTTCTCTCCAGTGTGACTTCTTTCATGTCTAATGAGGCCTGACTTCTGAATGAAAGCTTTTCCACACCCTTTACATTCATAAGGTTTCTCTCCTGTATGGATTCTCTGATGGCTAATGAGGTTTTCTTTCTGGCTAAAGGCTTTTTCACACTCATTACATTTGAAAGGTTTCTTTCCACTATGGATATTCTGATGCTTAATGAGATGTTGCTTCTGGCTGAAGGCTCTTCCACACTGATTACATTCAAATGGTTTCTCTCCAGTGTGAATTTTCTCATGCTCACTGAGGTATGATTTGCTATTAAAAGCTTTCCCACATTCCTTACATGCATATGGTTTATTTCCTGTATGATCTCTCTGATGCCTGATGAGGGTTGCCATTTGAACAGGTGCTTTCTCACATTCAGAAGGTTTTTCTCCACTATGATATTTCTGATGAGAAAGGAAGTTTCCCTTCTGGCTGAAGGCTTTTCCACATTTATTACATTCATATGATTTCTTCCCTATATGACTTCTCAAATGTAGAGTAAGCGATGAGACCTGAGAGAACACTTTACCACATTCAGTACATTCATGTGATTTCTCTCCAGTATGCATTTTCTTATGCTCTATGAAGTTTTGCTTCAGGCTAAAAGTTCTTCTACACACCTTACATTCATAAAGTTGCTTTCCAGTATGAATTTCATCATGCTGTGTGAGATCTGATTCAGGCTGAAGACATTCCAACATTTTTGTCATGCACAGGAACTTTCTTCTAGGTTCCCCTAGTATCTACTGAGATATGTTAAGGATAACAACTTTCCAACATTCACTGAAGTCATATGGTTTCTTTTCAATATTAATTCTCAGGTATGGTAATGATGTTGAATTTATGATAGAAGACTTTTCTTGCATTGATTATTCTGAGATGCAGTGGTTATATAAAGGGATAAAAATATAGCATTCTCTTTATATGAATGTCTTTCTTACACATTTTCTATCATATTTAAGTATAAATTATATATAAGTATGAATTGTGTTTCAAACTCTCTCAAACTGAGTCCCATACATAGGAGTGCAGTCCAAAAATCAGTGTGTATCAATGCAATGTCAGTCAATGCTCAGAGGAAATACTTTCCTGTTTCCTAGGTTTTCTGAGTTTTTCCTTAGTTTGTATTTTCACAAAGAAAGATGAGACATAACTCACAAGTCTTTAATGTTGCTTCCTGGTCTGCTTATGAACTGCCCAAGCTTCTTCTAAAAGAGAATATGAAAAAAATCATCATTAAAAAGAGTTAACAAGTGCAAAAATTTTGCCACCTGGCATGTGGTAAGCATCTGATAAATTAGCTTATCAACACCACTAATAACTGAATTTTTCCACTCATCATTAAAATTTCAGAAGTATGCTACTATAATAGATTATTCAAGCCTGGTCGCTCAATCTAAATAAAGAGCACAAATACACATAATATTCACTGGTGTGTATAACTATCTTTCTTTTTTGGTACTGGGGATTTAACCTAGATCTTTGCAGATACAAACTATACAAACACTATAACTTACGGTGACAACTAATTTAATAAAATCAGCAATGTAATGTATTAGAACGCAGAAAGATGGGAAGTATGGGTGCTGGTGATTAACATTTCTGAACTATATCTTTCATATTAGTAGTCAGGTAATGTCTAAAATTGATAAGTCAAAAAATAGGTGAAATAGCTATATAAAATATACAAATAAACACCAGCAGACAGTTAACTGAGCTGCAGGTGGTTGCTTTGTGGAGTAAGAATTGAAGATGAGGAATACAGAGAAAGCATAACTGTACAGTTTTCCCTTGGTATCCACAAGAGATTGGTTCCAAGAACTTTGCAGACAGCAAAACCTATGGATGCTCCAGTGCCTTGTACACAATGGCATATCTGCATGCAACCTATGCATATCCTTCCATATACTTTAAATCATCTCTAGATTACATATAATACCTAATACCCTGTAATAAATGCTGTATATATAGTTGCTGTACTGTATTAAGGATTAATGAACAGAAAAAATCTGTACATGTTCACTAAAGATGGAATTTTTTTCTAAATATATTCAATATTAGGTGGGTTGAATCCATCGATATGGAACCCACATACACTAAGTGCTGATTATAATCCTATTTGGCATTTAAAAGGTCCTACTCATTATACCTACAGAATAAGCCTTGCAGACTTGGTCTTTCACTTGAACCCATCTACAGCTGTACAACTAGAGATAGTGCTCTTTTTTTTTTGGTACCAGGGATCAAACTCGGGTCCTTGCGCTTGCAAGGCAGGCAGCAGAACCACTGAGCTAGATCTCCAGCCCTACTCTTTTAATCTAGTTGTGATTGAGTCTCACATGGGCTAAACAATAAAGTATACATATTTTATGACCAAAAAGAAGACAAAAAAAGCCAACCTCTTTGCTTCTATATGACTTACTATAGTATTTTAATTACTTTTATTATCTTTTCTGGATATAGATAATGTTACTACTCTCAAGCCCCATTTTCATTCATTTCTCTGGTTTTATTTTGCCCGATATATATTGACACGCAAGCTCTGCTCTTATAAAGAGTCCTTGTCTTGCTCTCTTTCTAAAGCATACTTTCTATCCACTAGCTAGAAAGCTTCAACATTATCTTGATCCTTCCCTCTCAACATTTTACCTTCATTTTCTCATATATCATTGCAAGATCTCACAGCAATGCTGTACTTCCATTAATTAGAGAAAAATATGCCTCTGCTTATTTATATGTCATAAAAATGACTCAAAATTAAGCATAGACCTAAAACACTAAAACTATTAATATAAAAGAAAAATAGTGAAATAAGCTCTATCTAAAGTAAAAATTAATGTCTGTCAAATACACACTTTAGAAAACAGAAAGGTGCCAGGTGTGGTGGTGCATACCTGTAATCCCAGCATTCAAGAGGCTGAAGCAGGAGGATTGCCATGAGTTCGAGGCCAGCCTGAACTACACAGCAAGACCCTGCCTCAAAAAAAAAAAAAGCAAACCACAAAGCAGGATAAGCTGATAAACCAGGATAAACTAATTAAGGGCTTGTACCTCTAAATACACACTTACACACACACACACACACACACACACAGAACTCTTTAAACTCAATAATAAAAAGGCAACTAATCTTTTTTATTTTTTGTTTCTTTTTTCTTGCAGTACCAGGGATCTAACTCAACAGGCGAAGCACCACTGAGCTAAATCCCTGGCCCTTTTTTGTTTTGTTTTTTTCCTTGCTTTGTAGTGAAGGCTGGCCTTGAATTCACTATGTAGCCCAAGTTGGCCTTAAACTTGCCGGAATCTTCCTGCCTCAGCCTCCTAGGTGCTGGGATTGTAGGCATGCTCCACCATGGTTAGCTACTAATCTAGTTTTTAAAATGGGAAAACAACTAGAATAGACATTTTACAAAGTAAGGTATCTAAATAGCGATTAAACATGTTAAAGAAATTCACATTTTGGTGGCACATGCCCGTAATCCCAGCACTCTTGAGAGGCTGAGGCAGAGGACTAAAGTTCAATGAAAAGACCTGGACTCAATCCCAAGTACTGTGCACACACACAAAAAGTTTATCTCATCTAGTAATCAGGAAAATACATTAAAGCTCCTATGAGATACACTACACACCCATTAAAATGAAGTTAAAAGGACTGCCAACACAGTTATGAGTGTATAGCAACTGTACTCTCATGCATTAATAGAGAGAATGAAATGGTACAGCCACTTTGGAAAATAACTCTACACCTTGATTTGGTTATTGGTTGTATGATTATATACAATTAGCAAAATTCACCAATAATATATTTAAAGGTGATGACGTTTTAATGTAAACTATACTTTGATGAAGCTGAAAAAGCAAATCCTTCTAAACTGCAGCTCTGCAATAATAAAAAATAATTTAATAATCACTTTGTGCTCAACAGTGTAAACAAGAGCCAGGTGTGGCTCCAGCACTCTTCTAACAGGATTGCAAATCAAAGCCAGCCTGGGTAACTTAGCAAGACCCTATGTTATAAAAAAATTTTTAAAAGGGCTGGGGATTTAGCTCAGTGGTTCCACCGCCTGCCTCGCAAGCGGAAGGTGCAGAGTTCAATCCCCAGTACCAAAAAATAAAAACAAATGATAATATTATAATTTACTTAAAATTTTCTAATTACTTTTAAAATTCATTAAATTTGGGGAAATATGATGCACAACAGATCAGGACTTAAAGGTACTATATTCCCAATGAGAAAGTAAAGAATTATATCTCTTTTGTAATTGAAGTACCTCATACCTTTTTAGGTATATTAACATCCTTCATGGATATTTATTAGAACAGAAGTTTTCATACTGAAAGTGACAATGCTGAAATAGGCAACATCTAAATGCCAGGAAAAAGGTCCTTTCAATAGCATTTATCTTGTGGTTGAAAAATATTTTAGCCAGGGTTTTAGCTCATTGGTTTTGCTGCCTGCTGCACAAGTGCAAGGACCCAAGTTCAATCCCTGGTACCAAAAAAAAAAGAGGAAAAAATATTTTAAAAATATAAAAGGAGTGCTCTAACAGCAAGCAAACTCTTAATTGTATTCTTGTAAATGGTGACCTGTTAGAGCATGGCTTAGTAAACTACACCACACTACCTGTTTTTTGCTTTATTGGAACATGACCATGTTCATTCTTTTTTTTTTAATTGTCTTTGACTATTCTTGTGCGAATACACCTGAGCTGAATAGTTATGGGATCCTATGACCTATCAAGCCTAAAATACTATCTTGTCCTTTATAGAAAGTTTACTGACCCCTTGTCCCAGATTAGTGACTCATATTCTTTCATCTGGCCAGAAACTGAGATACATTGTTGAATCAGCTCTAATCTCAACTTGTTAATATGGATACAATCTGGAAGAAACCTTGATCCTTAAATGAAAAGAAAAACCAAAGTTACTATGTATTATAGTTTACATCTAAAATGTTCTCCAAAAGTCTCCTATGTTCAGAACCACTTCTGAACAGGAGGTGATTGGCTCATGGGGGCACTATAATTAAGCATCAATGAATTCATTGATGAGTTAATTCATGAATGTGTTGTTAGGAGGTAGGGCCCAGTTGGAGGAGGTGGGTCACTGGGGTTGTTCCTTATAAGGGGCTATCTCTCTGGGGCTCTTGCTCTCTGCTCTCTCTATTCTTGGCTGCCATGGGTTGACTAGCTTTCCTCTGCCAGGCCTCTCTGTCATGCCATTTCTGCTTTGGAGAAGCTGACCATGGCCTGAACCCTCCGAAACCACGAGGCAAAATAAAACTCTCCTCAAGTTCCAGGTGTCAAGTATTTTGTCCCAGCAACTGGAAAGCTAAAATACATAATGCAAATGTGGGCTATTCGCCACACGTTATGTGACCAAGAAATCAATTCCTACATTCCTTAAAATGGTATTTTGAGGTTTATTATAATAGTCACTTAGGTTCACATGATCGGCACACTCATCAGTCCTGTCCTACTGCTTTACATATCATGTACTGAGATGCCTAACAAATGTTAATCACCACCCTGGACCTGATTGACCCATCCAACTGGCTACTCAACATCTTCACTTGGATGTCTAACAGGGGTCTAGTTGATCCTGCCCCAAACCAAACTCTTGCTCTCCCTCTCAAGCCAACTCCCCCAAATTCTTCTCTAAATAGCAATTTTTTCTCATTTTCCCATTTGCTCAAGCAACACTTCTCTTTCTCTCAGATCACATATCCATTACCTCTTCATATCTTATTGGCTTTATCATGAAAATAGACCCAGAATCTGGCTATTTCTCATATGTTCATTGGTACCACCAAGATCTAAGCTCTGTGATATCTGGATTGGATTATTTAATAGGTTCCTCACTGGTCTTGATACTTGTCTTTATGTCTTTACAACAATCTCAGCAAAGCAGCTACAGTAATACTATACAATCAAATCATAATACTACTGTACTTGAAAGCTTTCTTGTATACTTATAAAAATATTTAGAAGCAGATATAAGTTACTGTTAACAATGGCTACTTCTGATGATCAGAAATAAAAGAATTGAGGGCAAGGAATGAGGAGACAGACTCTATTATCTTAATTTTCTATCAAGTACATGTACTAAATTTTAAGAATAATTATTCTTAAAAGTAACAGAAATGGACTAGTACAAAGACAGTAGTAATTTCTTAGCCTGTGTAATACTATTAAAAGTTGGAGATGCAGAGGGTGCATAAACAACCCCAAATTCAACTATTTGATCTTTGACAAAGGGGCCAAAAACATAACACTAGAGGAAAGATAGTCTCTTTAATAAGAAAACTAGCTATCCACATGCAGAAGATTGAATCTAGATCCGTATCTCTCACCATACACTAAACTAAAATCAAAATGGATCAAAGGACTAAATGTTAAAACAGAAACACTTAGCCTTCTGGAAGACAAAATAGGTAAAATTCTTTTAGGCATACGCAAAGACTTTCTGAACAGAATCCCGGTTGCACAGGAAGTATTACCAAGAATCAACAAATGGGACCATATCAAATTAAAAAGCTTCTGCACAGCAAAATAACCAACAGGGTGAAAAGAAAACCTACAGAATGGGAAAAAGTTTGTGCCAGCTATTCCTCAGACAGAGGACCAGACACTAATATCTATACATAATGAATTAAAAAATATTAGACCCCCCCCAAATAAAAGACCCAATAAAAAAAATAGGCCAGTGAAATGAATAGATATTTCACAGAAGAAGTACAAATGGCCAAGAATACATGAAGAAATGCTCAACATTACTGGCCATTAGAGAAAAGCAAATTAAAACAACACCGAGATTCCATTTTACACGAGAAAGAATGGCCATCAAGAAGTCAAATATAGTAAGTCCCTGGCTTGCGAGTAAGTTCTGTTCCAGGAGAATGTTCTTAAATTAGATTCATTTGTAAGTCCCACAAAGTGAGTCTTAGACACCTTTAACACAAATATGCAGTGTATATTGCTTTGAGCTTCCTAGCAGTCCCCTCCACATCACCACTGCTTTTCCTCTTGCTTCCAAATATCCTGGGCTCTGATTGAGCACCGTACTACTGTACACCATCACACTGTACAGTAAGCACAAGGCAATACAACTGTCCTGAACACATGTGAGCTACTTCTGCAATTTGTTTGTAATGTGAGGACCCTACCTATCTGTGAAAGTTTCCAGCTCGAATGTTTGTAAATCTAGGAATGACTGTAGTAACGAATGTTGGTGAGGCTGCTAGCAAAAAGGATCCCTTCTGCATTGTTGGTGGGAATGTAAATTAGTACCACCACTATGGAAACCAGTATGAAGATGCCTCAAAAAACTAAAACTAGAAATTCTATTTGACCCAGCTATTCCCCTCCTAGGTATCGTCTCAAAAAATTTAAAGACATCACATTACAGGGATAAATGCATACCCATGTTTATAGCAGTACAATTCAAAATAGTTAGATTTTCAAAGCAGCCTATATGTACATCAACAGATGAATGGATAAAGAAAATGTGGTATATGTACACAATTGAGTACTACTCTGCCATAAAGATAAACTTGAATCATTTGGATTAGGAAATTGATGAATCTTGAGACCATAATGTTAAGTGAAATCAGACACATAAGCTTAAATATCGCATGGCTTCTTAAATGAAAAACCCAAATTATAAGTAAAGGGCAAACTAAAAGATAGATAAAAGATAGATAATGGGAAGTATGAAGATAGATATTTCTCAAATGGGAAAGGGATCAAGAGATAGAGGCAGGAAGGGCTAAGTGAGAGTATGAAAAAAGGAATTAATATATACACTGGTACCAACTCCACACAAGGAAAATAATAAACATCATGTACTAATAAAAAACATATTTTTAAATAGGTGCAAAAATCTTAAACTGTGATAGCTAGAAGTAAAAAAACAATAGGAAATAAGATTAATGAGGTAAAATTCAACCCTAAAGTATATAACAATAAAAGGAAGGCATTTAAGGAAAAAAATCTACATGCTAGTTTTTCAAAAGATTATAGGTCTATGAAGGTTTGCTTAAGGAAATGAGCTAGACATTCAGCTAGATGCAAAAAATGGAGGATGTTGGGAAAATAAATAGGAAAGAAGCTACAAACATTAAGGCTCCAAATGAGGTAGAGAGGCTGGCATCCAAAGTGGATGTTAGAGGGGCAACCAATTTTCTAGAATCTGAGAAAAGGAAAGCATAGAATCAGAAAGATCTGGAGATGTCATTTAGGTATCTAAAGAATTCCCAGCAACTGCCACTCCAAAACATGGACTAATAAAAAAAGAATCTCAAAACAATTTTTTTTAGATATTCCTAATTCTCACTGAGTCTTTATCACACTCATACCCGCCAGGTCCTCAATTACTCACCTAGAGAGAACTTTATTTCTTTTCAATCATCCATTGCTTTTGTTGCTTGAATTGGTGACTTTAAACTTGTGAACAGAAGAATGACACAGGATGTGATGATTGAAGGTCAAAGTAGCATCCCAGAATTAGGCCAAGTCCCCTAGACCCCTCAGAGGTTTTAAATTGTAAAGATCACTAGTTGTAAAAAAGACATAAATCAATCCTCCCCCGGGCTCTGTCTGTTTTAAAGGAAAAAGGGAGGAGGAAGACGGGGCTGATGGACCATAGTCCTGTCCCGATCGAGTGCCACAGGTCAGTTGGGACCTGTGGGGCCCCGACTCCCATGGCCACATTTCAAACCTTGCGAGCAATGTGCAGAAAATAAATTTCCACCAGGGGCCAAATGACTCCAAAACTTGGCCATTCTGATTGACACAGAGTTAGCAATTTGACTTTGGAAAGGTATGGAGTGTGCAGCTCCTGAAGATATACAGAAAGCTAGCCTGTGAAATATGTGATGATGAATTTTGGGTATATGCAAACATGTGAACAAATGAATCCATTATACCATTTAAAAACACCACATATTTCAGATATAGGAACTAGAAAGTACCTTATTTTCAGAATTTAGGTTATACCAAGAAACTATGTGACTGAGGTATCAAGAGTTCTCCAGAATCATAATCTCAACAGGTTCCTTTGAGCAGGTGACACTGTGGCCTTGCTCCAGATTGAAACCAAAGTTGTGAGCATTATTTTTCCCTCACATTTTTCTTATAAATGTGAGGTCACTAACATTCAGCAACATGGACAAAATATATAGGAAATTATTCTGATAATATTCAGAGCTCTTGAAAATTTGAGGCATAGTATCTTACCTAGGTTAGGTAATTCTAGGAAAAATTAAATGTACCAAGTATCCCACAATTAGACTGTACATTTGCTGATTCAGCAAACATTATGTATCATAAAGACACCTTGGTTTCCAGTTTCTAATAGGGTATGGCAGATGGATGAAACAGTCAAACTTATTCAGCTTTTCTCTTACATGTAGGAGCCTTAGAACCTAGATGGACAGTGCTAAGAATTATTGGAACAGATAATACAGAAAGGGGAAATGAATGGAGACAGACTGTAAGAAGGAGCTATCAGTATGTCATTTTCAACAAGAAGAATTTGAAGTTTCTGTGTAAGCTCCAGTTGGAGCTGATCATTCATTGGACAGATGTACGGATTAGGAGCCTGAACATGCCTTCAATAAAAACTGACATTTGTTAGGTACCTGTGTCATATGAAACCAAAGCAGTGGAATGTTGTTGCTCATGGAGGACTTAGGGGGAAAAAAGATGACCAAGGCCAGAAACTTAGGACACTGATATCTGAGGGACAAGCACAAACAAGTCTGCCTTTTTATAACTTTTACCATTTTTTGGTATCAAAACTACTACTTGTATAAGAAATCCTGTGTCCTGGCACTTTACTTTTTCATCTTATTGAAAAAATATATTAAGAATGAGTGTGACAAAATACTCAAGAAAAGAATCTCTTTGTGGATAGAACACTTTCCCTACATTTACAAAGAACTCTGGATATAAAGAAAAATAGTCAAATCCAAGTCAGACTCTCCTGTCCTTTGACAAACTAGGAGTCTCAAATAGGTTTCTTGACCTTTCTGCACCAAAGGCTGCTGTGTGCACTAGTGAAACTACCTCTTAAAGCTATTCCTAATTTCTGACAGTCTCAAAGCAGCTCGACCAAAGTCCTTCAAAGTATTAAGTTAATACCTACTGGGAGTCTAGGCATCCAATAACAAGATTTTCGGAAACATTTGTTCCTTTAAAAAAAAAGGGGGGGGATGCTTATTTCCTTTTATTAAATTCACAATGGTTATGCTTTTTATATAAAAATCCATTTTTAAATTGGTTATGCGTTCAATTCCTTAGCCTTTTGTATTTTCCAGGAAAATACATCTTTATTGTTTTAGAAATGAGAAAACTGAGGATCAGAGATTACTACAGCACAAATCTACTGCCTCACAAACTTGGAACCAGTTTCTCATTAACTTCGATCCCAAACCACCCTCACGCCCCTGACCACCCACCCGGAAACCCACCCGCTTCCTCCGGTACCCTGCCCCCATGCACACACCCCCGGCGCTCTGCAAGTCCCAGAAGGCGATTCCAACCCCTTGGGCCTCCCCAGCCCCTTCGCAGGCGCCGCGAACCCTCCCCGAGAGACTCCCTGGTCAGGCTGAGGACCCAGAAACCCAGGTCCCAAGGAGCAGAAACCTAACTCACCAGAAGACAAAGAGGACGATGGCGAACCAGAGCGCCTGCGCCTGCGCACTGCTTGGGCGAGCTGCACTCCCAGTGGGCTCTGCCCGCTTCGGCTCAGAATCCACCCCCC
>NW_004624794.1:10669997-10690276 GCF_000247695.1 Heterocephalus glaber | reverse complement strand
CCCACACCCCCCGAACCAACCGATGTTGTCCCGTCCTCCACTTTTGCGCCTGTGGACTACATTTCCCAGAAGTTTCAGTGGTTCGAGTCACCTTTTCCCGGAAACTTTCTTCCACCAGAGCTTAGAAGACTGTCTCCGCGGTCGTGGCAGGACTGTAAGACCGAATCTCAGGATTCAGATAAAACATTATACCTGTGTTTGCCTCCTGGGACAGGGCAGTAGTGTCAAGGGGTATGATAAACTCTGGGCATAGTAGCACACACCTGTAATCCCTGCGCTGAGGCAGGAAGATCACAAATTCGAGCCTACCTGGGACAATTTAGCGACTAAGCAAGATACTGTCTCAAATAAAAAATAAACATTTTAAAAGGCTGAGGATGTAGTTCAGGGCAGAGGCCCTAGGTTCAATCTCCAACACTGCACATAATGGTAATAAACTCAGCTCAGAGTCGCTGGGCAGACTTTATGGAAAGAGCTCGCGGAGGCTCCCAGTTGGGAATTCGGGAATGGGACAATCTTGGGCGCCCTCTGCTCCAGGTGTCCGCTGAACTACGTTCCCCAGAGAGCTCCGCGTCCTCGGTCCCCGCGGAGAGCAGCGCGACAGTTACGCGCGGCAGCTGCCAAGCGCGCGATCCAGTGCTCTTCTGTAATTCTGGAGTCTGTGTTTCCATCCAGCAAGTGCTCTTTCCTAAAAAGCCTTTTCCTTCTAGCTGTACCCTCCGTTTCTTGAGCAACGCCCTCACCTTCTGTCACAGTGGCGTAGTTGGGGGTGGGGAGAGGGCACTCGGTCCTCGACGGCACCTTTTGGGGCTGTATTTGGATAGGTTAACATATTCAGATATGTTAGAGGGTGGCCCTAGCTGCACTGACTTGGCTGCTTTGTAAAAGCCTGCTCTTTTGAAAGCTCCGATTTCAACACTCCTCTTCTGAAACCATCACTTCCTGAAGTCTATGCCCCTTTCCTTCCTCCTCACTGACGTCCTCCTCTTTCTCCTCCTCCCCCTCCCCTCCCCTTCCTAAGGCTCTCTTCCTTCTCCTCACTGAGGCTCTCCTCTTCTTCTTTCCCCTCACTCAGATACTCCCGCTCTGCGGTAAGGCGCTCCTCCTCTTCATTTGGGCCCTCTTCTTACTCAGCCTCTCTTTCTCTCAGTCAATCCCTTTTCCTTTTGAAGGGTCGAATTCTTTTTTCTATTCTTCTTAGCAAAGTTCTCCTCCGGCTTCTCTTCACTTGGACTCCTTTTTCTTTTATAAGATATCTCTTTTAGTTGGGCAAAATCTCCTCCTCTTTCTCCTTCTTAGACTTTCCTCTATTTTCTCTCAGATAAGCCCTCAAAAGTTTATCTCTGATAGTCTCGAATAACCACTTCATTTGCGTCTTTTCTGATTCATTCTACTCAGTTTTCTCCAGAAGTTCTTCTAGTTATTTTTTTTCTAGCAGATTTTACTCCCGGACCTTCTTTAATACAGTCTTTACTTGGATTTTATCAAACAAAATCTTGTCCTGGAGCTCCTCTAAGCTCTCTTCATCAATCAGTGTTCAGTCTTTGGTGGCCAGTCTGTCATCTTTTCGTTTTGTCTCTTTCTGAGCCTATTCTGTCTCTTCGTTGGTTATTTCTTCACTTGGCACAGACTGCAGTTTCACTTCTTCCCATAATGGATGATCTCTCGTCCTCAGTTATTTCTATCTCCCCCAAAGACACTGAACGTATTTCTTCAAATATCCCAGTTAAGACTCAACAGTTGATGTCCTTTCTGTATTTTCCCCCTGGAAGTAACCTTCTTGGAACTAATCCTCTTTTCTCTATCAAGTTTCCTTATTGCGTGTATCCTTTTCTCTTTGGTTATTGTCTTTCCTTTAGCAACATGCATCTCCTTGGTCCTACTGTCATGAGCCAAAGTCCTCTCTTCCTCGGACAGTTTATTCCCTTCTTTCATAGTTTCTCTCTTTTCTTTCTTTCTTTTAATTATCTCAATGCCTTCTTTGGTTTTTGCGTTTCTTTCTTAGCAATATACCTTTCTTTCCTGGCCAATGTAGTGTCTTCAGTTGTTTTTTTCTCATGCCTTTTTTTCTTAGCATCTTCCCCTTTTCTTGAAACTGTTTCTCCATTTCAGCAGCCTGTATCTCTTCTTCTTGGCACAGTTTCCCCTTTTCCCAGGCCTGTTTTTTTTTCTTTCTTTCAATCTCTTTTTCTGACGGACTTTTCTGAGTCCACTCCCTCACTCAACTTTTCCTTCTCTTTTCCAGCCAATTTCTCCTCTTTCTTAGCTTGTTTTTCTTTTTCCATGGCCTGTTTCTCCTTCTCTCCCTCTCTCTCTCTCCCTCTCCCTCTCTCCCTCCCTCTCTTCCTCTCTCTCTCTCTCTCCCCCCCTCCCTCCCTTCCTCTCTTCCTCTCTCTATCTCCATCATTTTCTCCTCTGCTGGGACCCAGAGGCTGTTGTTTTATTTTCTCAACTTCTTCCTCCGCTCTTTGAACCAGTGTCTCCTCTTCCCAGGCCCAATTCTTTTCCTACCAAGTCTGTCGCTTTTCTTCCCAGGTCCATGGGCTTATTCTTCTGTCTGTGACCATTTATTCATTTCTCTAGCCCTTTTCTCCTTTTCTAGGTCCACTTTCTCTTTTTCCTAAGACTGTTGAATCTTTTCTTCAATATTCTTTCTGGGCCCTTCTCTTCTCTTTCCAAGATTTTCTTATCTTTTTCCAGCCCTGTTTGTTTTCTTGTGACAATTTCTTCATACTTTTCATCCTCCTGTAGGTCCAGTTTCTTTCTTTTCCAGGCTAAATGTTTTTTTCTTTTTCTGAGCTGGACCCTCTTTCTGGTCTTTTTTTTCCATTCATCCTGTTTCCCAACTTGTTCTTTATTTTCTTGGATTTATTTCTTTTTATGGGGCTCTGTTTCCTCTTCTGCAAATCATTTCTTCTTTTCTCGGGCCAAATTATTCTCTTGCTCTGCCAAACTCTCACTTTCTGATGCTTGTTTTCTGTCTTCCTCAGACAATCCTTCCTCTTCTGTGGACAGATAATACAGGGACAATGTACCCAGTTCCCATGCCTCTTCCTCTCCTTCTTCCTCTTTTTCTTCTTCCTCTATAAGTGTTTCTCTTTTCCCCAGCTGTGTTTCTTCTTTTTGTGGGACTGTTTCTTCCTTTCTCCACCTTGTTCCTCTATACCCAGGATTCCTCCTCTTCCTCACCCAGTTTATCTTTGGGAATAACAACTCTCTTCCCTGGCCTGTAAGCCTCCTTTGTGGGCCTGCATAATCTTTTCCCAGTTCTACTTTCTCCTTCCCAGGCTTGGCTTCCTCATTCCAGATCACTTTCTTTTTTTCCAAGTAATTTCCTCTTTTCAAATTAGTCTCTTTTCTTCTTGGACTATTTTTCTTCTTTGGACTGTGGGTCATCTTTTAAGAAAGCAACTTTCTTCTTGACTTTTGGAGAAAATTTCACATGTTTCTTTATCACTTTTTTAGCCTCTTGTTCTCTCAATACTACTGACCCTTCATCCTTGACATCCCCTTTAACCACATTTTTTAAATTTTTATACGTGGTTCTCCATCATATAATTTCAATGAAAATGGGCTTGAGTCCTTTAAACGGAACAGATCTCCTTGGTCTGTCAGTCATCAAGCACAACCTGAGCCACATCTACCAGTTCTTTACCCAGATTCCTTAATATTCCTGGATAGGAGCTTGCTATCCTCAAGGTGAGAAGGTGGCAAATGTCATCCTGCCAAGACCTACTGTCTGGTCTAGATACATGTCCAGGGGTCCCAGCTAAACCATGACTGCTCTTTGTATGTTTCTTCCTTGTATCTTTTTCTGAAACATTTATGACTTCTTTATCTTCTTGCTTGTGCTCTTCTGTAGTCACCTTTGAAATACACTTTGAAGTCCTTTTCTCTTCCCATTTCTTTTTTGCCTTTCTTTGGCTTTTTTTTTTTCTGCCCTTTTCCAAAGCCTTTTAATGTGTTCTTGACTTTCCAGCTTAGGGATCACTTCCTCATCATCTTTCATGCTACATTGATCTGCAGTCTCTGTACCCTCTGTAATTTCCAAGGCTTCTGTAATCTCCTTTTTGTTTTGTTTTGTTTTGTTTTTTGTACTGGGGATTGAACTCGGGTCCTTGAGCTGGCAAGGCAGGCGGCGGAACCACTGAGCTAAATTCCCAGGCCATCTCCTTGTTTTTGTAGCCTCCAATATGCTCTCCTTCGTCTCAGCATCATCCTGGGGTTCAACTGGGCTGAAAGTACTTAGTGATAGCTCTGGTTCCAACCCAATATCTTGGGTGTCAGCTTGCCCTGATTTCCCAACCTTTCTTTGTTCACAGAAAAATGCTCTGACAGCACAATCACAGAAGTAACCTTTTTTTTTTTTTTTTTTGGTACCAGGGATCGAACTCGGGTCCTTGCGCTTGCGCAGCAGGTGGCGAAACCACTGAGCTAAATCCCCAGCCCCAGAGGTAACCTTTTTTAATTCTATCTTTCTGTGTTTCCTGGCAATTTTCAGGTTCTTTTTAACTGCAGAGACATTAAGAGAAAAATAATAAAGGAAAACATAGAAATCCTAAGTGAGACCTCATAGCTAGTTCAGTGAACTGTCATCAGAGATACAAAGGCACAGGGTACTAAGGGTTTATGATTTAGAAATGCTCATTCATCCAGCTTCCATATCCTAAATAAGTAAGACTTTGGCACTTGTTGTGGGGTGATCTTTCTGAGGAAGGCTACTTTCTGTGCCTAAGATCCTCCCACTTAACTGTTCTCATTGGTATCATCTTATATACCTTGGTCTTACTGGCTCTGCCTTAATGAGGCTAGCCCCAAGCATACCTCATAATCACCCCATACATACTAAGCTTTCTGCTCTTTGCTTGAATACATTTCTTTCTTTTCTTCAGTTCAATGATCTTTTCATGTTCTAACAAGGGTATGAATGTTCAATCGACAGTAACCTCATGTTCATCATCTTTTGATATAGAAAGAAAAAGGAAGTGGTTCATCTTTATTTAACAAGTTCAAGTTTTCATTTATCTATTACGACTCCTAAGTAAGCACACACTGCATATCAGTAGCTTGAATCCCCAGCAGGTGGCCCAAAGCGTCTTCCCCAGTAGTTATCAGTCTACAAAAGTCAAGAGGAAAGGAGGACAATACCAAGCTAATGATAAGGCAAATTTTATTTTATTTATTTATTTTGTGTTTGTATGAATGTGGATGTGTTGTCCCACACAAACGCATAACTGGGCACTACAAAGCTTTTTGTTTGTTTGTTTGAAGCAAAACATTTATTGATGCAAAACATTTTAAATATACAAAATAATATTCATCATGGGAAATTTGTAACTCTACAAATATACCTTGCTTCTTTTTCCCATTCTCCTCCCCTCCCTTTCACCCTTCTTACCTTCCTTATTTACAAATGCTTTGTTTCCATTTATTCCTTCCATTCTCTTTTTTTCCTTGTCCCTTCTTTCCTTTCCTCCTCCCCCCTCCTTTGATCCCCTTCTCATTTGAACATTTTCTTCCCATTTCCCAATATCTATTATACGTTTTGGTTCTTACTTCCATTTTCAGTTTGTCACACCAGAGAAACAATGCAGTATTTAAACATGTGTGTCCAATTTATCTCATTTAGGAGAATGGTCTCAAGGTGCACCCATTTAGCTTGAAATGTCTCAGGCTTATCTTTCTTTATGGCAGAGTAGTATTCCATTGGTTTTTTTTTTAAGCACATCTTCTTTATCCATTCATTGGTTAATGGGTATTTGGGCTATTTCCAAGATCTAGCTATTACAAACTGTGCTGCTATAAACATGGGTGTGCACTGCCTCACAAGCACAAGGTCCCAGGTTTGATCCCCGGTACCAAAAGAAAACCCCAGAAAACCATGGGTGTGCATATATTACCGTGGTATGATGCTTTTAATTCTTTCTGGAAGATACCAAGAAAGGGAAGAGCTGACTGGATTGAAATCTCTAATTTTAGGTTTTTTGAGAAATCTTCACACTGTAGTTCACCAGTGGTTGCACCAGTCTACACTCCCACCAACAATAGAGAAGGATTTGTTTTTCCCACAGCCCAGCCAGCATTTGTTACTGGTTGATTTCTTTGTTTGTTTTTTTCTTTGGTTCCAGGCATTGAACTCGTGTCCTTGGGCTTTCGGGGCAGATGGTGGAATCACTGAGCTGAATCCCCAGCCCACTGGTTGATTTCTTGATAATGGCCACTCTTTCTATAGTGAGATGGAGTCTCAGCATTGTTTTAATTTGCATCTCTCAAATGACCAGTGATGCTGAACATTTTTTCATATATTATTTGCTGTTTGTACTTCATCTGAGAAGTGTCTATTCATTTCAGATGCCCATATTTGGATTGGGTCTTTAAATGTGGGGAGGCCTGAAAAGTGTGAAATCACAACAGATCCTGCAGAAATCCAGAAGATCATCAATACCTACTTCAAGAACCTATATTCTAATAATATGGAAAACACAGAAGAAATGGACAGATTCCTAGATGCATATGAATTAGCAAAGCTGAATCAAAAAGATATAAAAATTCTAAATAAAAAAATAACAGTCAATGAAATTGAAGATGTAATTGAAAACCTATCAACAAAGAAAAGCCCAGCCCCTGACAGATTCACTGATGAATTCTACAAGAAATTTAGAGAAAACCCAATCCCACTACTTCTCAAACTCTTTAATGAAACTGAAAGGGAAGCAGTACTCCCAAATTCATTCCTAGAATCAGGCATTACCCTGATACCAAAACCAGAGAAAGATCCAACTGAAAAAGAGACTACAGGCCAAACTTCCTAATGAATACAGACACAAAAATCCTCAATAAGATACTGGAAAACAATGCAGCAAATGATCAAGAAGATTATACACCATGACCAAGGTAGGATTCATCCCAGGATTGCAGGGACGGTTCAACATATGCAAATCAATAAATGTAATACACCATTTTAACAGAGCCAATGAAGAAAACCATATGGTCATCTCAATAGATGCATAAAAGGTGTTTGACAAAGTCCAACACCCATTCATGATAAAAACCCTACAGAAAATTGGAATAGATGGTCTCTACCTCAAACTGATAGAAGCCAACTATGACATACTTACAGCCAAAATCATACTAAATGGAGAAAAACAAAGCTTTCACTCTAAAATCAGGAGCAAGGGCCAGGGATTTAGCTCAGTGGTTTTGCCGCCTGCCTTGCAAGCACAAGGACCCAAGTTTGATCCCCGGTACCAAAAAAACCAAAAAATAATATAAAATTAGGAACAAGACAAGGATGTCCACTGTCACCACTCTTATTCAATATAGTTCTGGAAACATTAGCCAGAGCAATTAGACAAGAGAAATAAAAGGAATAGGGATGGGAGAGGAAAAAGTTAAATTATCATTATTTGGAGATGACATGATACTCTACATAGAAGACCCCAAAAACTCCACCAAAAGATTTCTAGATTTAATAACCAAATTCAGTAGTGTAGCTGGATACAAAGTCAACACTCAAAAATCAATAGCATTCCTGTACACAGATAACAGACTCACTGAAGGAGAAATTAGGGAAAAAACACTTTTCACAATAGTATCCAAAAAATGAAATACCTAGGAATCATTCTAATGAAGGAAGTAAAAGAACTCTATATGGAAAACCATGAAAAAGATTGTAGACAAAATATCAGAAAATGGAAAGACATCCCTTGTTCTTGGGTAGAAAGAACGAATATAGCGAAAATGGCCATACTTCCAAAATTGTTATACAGATTTAATGCAATCCCAATCAAAATACCAATAGCGTATCTCACAGAATTAGAGAAAACAATCCTAAAATTCATTTGGAACCAGAAGAGACCTAGAATATTAAAAGCAATTCTGGGCAGGGCCAGGGATTTAGCTCAGTGGTTTCGCTGCCTGCTGCGCAAGCGCAAGGACCCGAGTTGGATCCCCGGTACCAAAAAAACAAAAACAACAACAAAAAAGCAATTCTGGGCAACAAAGGCAAGGCATCACAATCAACAAAGGCATCACATCACATGTTCCTAATCAGAATTTAAGAACCAGATAGAAAGTAAATTTTAAGCTAACACCTTAAAGAAAAGATTTCGAGAAATATTATAGGATTACTTTTTTTAAAGGAAAAATACGACAAAGGCAAAAGATTTTAACAAGACTATTTTTAAAATGCTAATTAGTAGTTTTAAAATGTTTAGAGCTCTCATTATGATTAACCAAAACAGCTGCTTGTTATTGCTAATTCAGATGAACAGTGGGCTCAACTCTACCATTCTAACATGTATTAATAGAACCATAAATCCTCCCAGTTTACCCTTGAACAGACTTGTCCCCTTCCTCACAATGGAATTTATTAAATCAGTCACCTTCTGAAGGAGAGACTAGGATACCTCCCTGTCAATCTTCATGAACACCAAAATAATTCACCATCTTTGCTTTGTTGGTTCATTGGCCTACATCACTTTATAGTTAGTTTAGTCTCCTTCAACCAAAGGATGTGGCTACCAAAAATGAGTAAATAAACTTTAGTCTACATGAATGCTAGTGTGCTTAGAACAAAAGATGTACTGGTCCTACTCTACCCTCAGGTAGGAAGTCCATACCTGCATTTACCAACAGAGCTATGACCAGACATAAGGTAACAAAGAAATATACCCTATGAGAAATTTAACCTGTTGGAATATTTAATCTATGAATGGAAGACTCAGAGGAATACCATAAACTGAAGTTGGAAGGCTATCATACAGGTAATGTCTTAGATTTCCTCTGTTCTTCCAGAGGGAGAAGATAGATTTCAGATCACATAAAAGGGAAAAAAAATTAGAACTGTGCTAAAATGAAGTGGATGTCTTTATAAACAAAGGCATCACAATCGCTGACTTGAAACTATACTACAAAGCTACTGTGATAAAAAACAGCATGGAGGGCCAGGAATTTAGCTCAGTAGCACCTCTGCCTTGCAAGCACAAGGTCCTGAGTTCCATCCCCAGTACTGAGAAAAAACCAAAACCAACATGGTACTGGGAAAACAAACAAACAAACAAACAAAGCAGACCCAAGGATCAATGGAACAGATTAGAAGATGAAGAAAATTCCAGACATACTCAGCTACTTTATATTTGACAATGGAGCCAAACATCTTCACTAGAAGAAAAGCTGCTAGCCTCTTTAACAAATGGTGCTGGAAAAACTGGATTTCCACATGCCAAAGATTAAAAACTAGACCCATATCTTTCACTGTGCACTAAACTAAAATCAAAATGTATCACAGATCTAAATATTAAGACAGAAACACTAAGTCTGCTATACTGGGAACCCCTGAAATGTTGCTGGAAATCTCTGCAGTAGGCTCCAGTCTCCTATTCAGTGTATGATGCAGGCCTGAGGAAAAAACAAAAAGACAGAACTAAGAGAGACAGAAAGCAGGGTACCAGGATGACCAATGCTGGTACAACCGACAAAATCCCTGGTCAGTCCAAGCCACCAATTTTTATTAATAATCAACTGGGGTAAAGCCAAGTTACACACAGGGCACTACTACATGCAGGGATGCTCGGTCATGTGGTTTCTATGGAAATTAATGTAGGCAAGGCTCATAAAAGAAAAGACAAAGCATTCTTAAATTAGAAACAGAATAGACAAAATATATGGTTGTAATCAGAACATTGTCTTTCTAGTTAAGATTTTAGTTGTGGGAATGGAATTTGGGTACAAGTTACTCTGACCTCAGCACATAGGCTTCAACTGGACTCCTATAAACAAACCAATTGTGGGGTTAACTCTTCATGGCCTGCACTGCTTATAGCCTGCTTTGGGCATAATCAATATTGCAGTCCCCTGTACTGCTTGAAGATAGAATAAGTAGAACTCTTAAATACATTGGTATAGGCAAAGAACAAATCCCATGAACAAAACCCCAATCACACAGAAAATATCACAAAGAATCAACAACTGGGCTCTCATCTTATTAAAAAGCTTTGCACAGTAAGAGAAACCACCAACAGAGTGAAGAGATAACTCAGTGTGGGGAAAAATTTTTTTCCAGACATTCCTCAGACAAAGGACTCCTATCTAGACTATATAAAGAACTAAAAAAAAAATTAGACCCTCCAAATTTAAAGACAGGGCAAAATTTAAGAAGGAAAGGAGCTACACTGGATGAGACAGGGATAAAATGGTCATTTAAAACATAATAGGTTGAAGTAAAAGATGGATACAGAAGAAAGAATGATAGATAGGGATGCAGAACTCTTGGGAGGTTGAGGGAGGAGGCCTGAAAGTTTGAGCCCACCCTGGGCAACTGAGTGAGACCCTTTTTCAAAAAATAAAAAATAAAAAAGAGCTGGGATGCAGCTCAGTGTGAAGGTCCTTGGTTCAATCCAAAGTGAAGAAGAGGAAGAGTGGAAGGAAAAGGAGGAGGAGGAAAGAATGAGCACTGGAGTGTAGTTCAGAAGTGTAGCACTTACCTAGTATGTGCAAGGCCCTGTGTTCAATCCCTATACCACCAAGAAGAAGAATGAATGAAGAATAGCAATGAGTAAAATAGCAAAAGTAACATAAGAAACTTCTTTTGGGGAATTGTGGATTTGAAGCTTGAGGAATCCTAAAGGAGGAAATGATAGAAAAATAAGAGTCAGTGGTCAGAAGAAAAGAGGTAGATGCTTGGAAAAAGAGCAAATAGAAATAAGGAACAAAAGGAGAGGAAAAGAATAGAAAAGGAGCTGTAGGAAAGGGTAAGAAGCAATCACATTCTGGAAGCCAAGAACTAGAAGGAATTGGAAGAAGGGAACATCACCATCCAATTTAACTTTATTTCCTGGAGAATTTCTTGTTTCTTCAGCAGGTGAACAAGCCTGGTCTTGGTTTGAATGCCTGTGACTCTCATCCTAAGGTATAACACCTTAGTCTGCACATTCTTAACACTATCCATCAATCCCATACCCAGTGGATCAGCAAAAACTGGCTCACGAAACTCAGCCCCTCTAGCATCTCTCATGCTAGTTAACCATTATGTGAATTGTAATGGGTTCTATCTTTCAGTAGACCACAGTCTGTCCGGTAGGCAACCTTGAAGATATTTGGTAAATGGAAAAGATTTGTGCCAGGGTATCAAAACATTTCTTTTGTTTCTTTATAGAACAATAAACTGAGGTTGAGAAAAATTGTTTATTGACCCTTCACTAAATTTTCTCCCCACCTAATTTTGGTTTGTCACGTTTTTAAGGACACTAAAGGAAGTTCTCTTTTGCTCCTTGGATTTATCCTTCTGCTTACTCATTGAGGCTTTTCTTCTAGAGTCACAGGTGACAGTGGCTGGGATCTTAATTCAATCATGTCCCAGTTCTTATCTTGGTAGAATGAGCACAGATCATAGCATAGGAAGAGTGGGGTACCCTCAGCCCAGAGGCAGACACAGATCACTGTAATATGCAGTAGATGTTGGATCCATCCCAGCTGGCCAGCTGTAATTGAGTAGGAACCACATAAGGGGGACCATTATGCCTGGGGCCAGAAGTAGACGAATCAGTATTGTTATCATCCAAAAACTCCAATTCGGGTTTCTCTTGAGCCACAAGGGACATATATCTCTCCTCTGCAATATGGAGCACAGTATTGTCAAAAGCAATAACCCATTTGTTGACAAGGGTCTCCAGTCCCTCTAATTCCTGCAGACCTTGTCCCAGGTAGACAAATTTGGGTACAAATACCATTTCAAACAAAAAGAAGCTACACAGGAAGTGTTTGGGCTGTGTAGGTGAATCATCCGAGTTGGAGGTGGCAATTTTAAACAGGATACTATGTAGATACTCTGGTTGATGGTTAAGAGCTGGTCACCCTGATCACTGGCAAAGCAGAGTGGTCCAAACTGCAGTGCTGAGTCCAACTCAGCTACAAGTCTTCCACAGAAGTCCTAGATCTGGACTGAGCCATCAATGGCCCCTGTGACAAAAAGTTTCAGGGAAAAACAGACATCAAATGAAGTGACAGCACACTCAGGAAGGAATTTTGTCTCTCCAAATATAAAGGTTTTGTTTTGATTCTGATGAATTCAGGAAGTCTTGATAGGAGACTTGATAGGAAGAGAAAAAAACATTGAAGTAGCTTTACCTGCATTTGTTTTCCATACAGTTCCACCCCAATTTAAGGAGACAAAATAGTTAATGGATGTAGTAGAAGTAGACAAAAGGCTTGTTTGGGGGATGATGAGATTCTTGGTAGAGAGTCTCAGGCCTGTCACTCAGAACAATCGTGTCATTGTTTGATCCTTGATCAATCTGAGAGAGAAGAGTGACCTCAGCTGAAAGACCCAAGTCTCCACTTATTCATTCATTTAGTAAATATTTGTTGAAAGATTAGTGGACATTTTTAGCTAATTTATATTCATTCTCCCTAAAAGTGGAAAACAGTACGTGAAGTCATCCCTCTCTCCTCCCTCAGCTTGCAACAGGATACAACCTTATTGATCAAAGCAACTTCTAGAATTTCTTAATCAAGTTTCATAAGAAAAGGAAGCCTAAGTGTTCTAAGGTATCCATTCTACATAATGAATGGATTTTTCCCCTACTCATCTAATTATTAGCATTGAGAAAAATGAGAAACCAGCCCCTCAAATAATTTTCTGTATTCCATAGTTCAGACATGGTAACAAGGTTGGGATAGGTTCCATCAAATACCCTGGCAATATAATGCTGAGCAAAACAAACATGGCCTTGGATCTTAGGAATAAAGAGTCCTGGGCCAGGGATATGGCTTAGTGGTAGAGTGCTTGCCTAGAATGTGAAGGCCTGGATTTGACCTATAGCACTACAAAAGCCAAACCAAATCAACCAAACAAAAAGAGAAGAATCCAGTGGGGTAAATAGATATTAAACAAATCACAACCAAATATATATAAAAAAAAGTAGGATGGCATGGTTGGCACATGCTTGCAATTCCAACATTTTGGGAGACTGAGGCAGGGGGATTATGAGTTTGAGTCCAGCCTGGGCAACTTAATGGCTTAATGAGACTCTGTTGTCTCAAAGAATAAAAAAGGGCTGAGGATGTACTTCAGTGTGAAGGCTCTGGGTTCCATCCCCAGTATACCGGGGAGGGGGGATGCTTTTAAAAGAAAGGACTATTCGATCCCCGGTACCAAAAAAAAAACAACAAAGGACTACAGTTCCATATGAATATGATAAAGGAACCCAATCATGGAAAATAACTATAGCTATCACAGTTGGAACAACTTTTCATAGTTTCCACCTGCAAGGAAAGGACCAGTCCTGTCACAATCACACATGCATGATAAACTGCCTATGAGAAGCTCACACATCACAGGCATGTAATAGAATGCTGCTCACCATATGTGATAGTTACATCATGTACTTCCTTCACTATTCTTGTGTGTATAAAGAGAAATGGGTGCTCTTCACAACATGGGGTTTACTGCTTCAGCTCTAGATTCTGTATTCTGCCCCAGTGGAATGTGTGTGTGTGTGTGTGTGTGTGTGTATCAGGAGAGATATATACCTTTTAATGTATTTTACAGAACAATACAACATGTGCTATCTTCAGTGATGCAGCCTGTCTATGACTTATGTAGATAAACTCATATATACTCTGCAGCACTACAAAAGCCTTGAGCTTGAGTTGAGAGTTGAGAGAAAGGACCCTGGGAAAGGACCCTCATTCAGTAAGCTGAATCAGAAAGCTCATTTACATAACCTTATTCTATTGTTAACCACTATTCCTTTCCTCCTTCCCAGCCTTCCTGTATAAAAAATCATTCATTCTTTGAACAATATTAAGGCTATTCCATAGAGAACTCTAATAAAAGACTAAAAATATCTGTAAACACAAGCAATGCATTTGTGTGTGGTATTATGCTGCCTACTCTATATCAGTTCTTTTCCTTCACCTTCCCTTCCATCTCAAGAAAACTCTGATTTAGTTTAATCATAGACCAGCAACTCTGGCCACACAAAGTACTACTGTGGTACTCCAAGGCTGGCACAGGCCTAGGGCTCTCTGACCATCCCTCTTCTTCCTGCTTGGAATTTGAAGCTTACACATGGAAGTACAGCAACCATCTTACAACCTTAACATGATATGCTAACCTATTAAAGATGGTGGAAAAATAACATAGGTCCTCAATGGCAAGTAATACAAGATGCCTCTACTTATTTAATTTATGTAAGTCCATTTTGTAGGAGAAAGTATTCTAATGTTATCATCTGGTAGAAGAGCAGATTTTGGGGGGTAGGGGAGGAGCTTGCCAAAACTTTTCATATCTTGACCAGGGAAGGAACAAACAGATCAAGTAAGAGGAAGCAAGAATGGAATTGGCAAATGATAATACTGCCCTTAATGAGAGGAGTACCACAGAAGTGATTCCTGAAGGCAGACAGGAGAGAACTGAGTAAATCAAAGGTAAGAAACTTAAGACCACTGAAGTGTAGTTTCTCAACGTTGGAGATAAGAGGGAGAAAGGAAAGGGGAAGAGACAAAGGGAGAGAGATACAAAAGGATACAAAATCAAAGATTTTTTTAACTGCAGGTTTTTTTTTTTTGGTACCAGGGATCAAACTCTAGTCCTTGTGCTAGCAAGGCAGGCGCCGAAGCCACTGAGCTAAATCCCCAGCCCCTTAATGGCAGACTTTTTAATAAGTTCAAACATGTAAGACTATTTCATTAAATTGCTACAAAATTTCCTAATTGATTCAGCACTCTGGTAAGCTGAGGTAGGGGGATTTCAAGTTTGAGCCCAGCCTGGGCAATTTAGTGACTTAGATCCTGCCTTAAAATAAAAAAATAGAAAAGGGTCTGGGGCTGTAGCCCTGGATTCAATTACCAATACAAAAAGAAAAAAAAACTAGAAACAAAGAAAGAAAAAGGGGGGGAAATGCACATAATAACTTGTACACAAATGTTCATAGTAGCATTATTCATAATTGCCAAAAGGAACAACCCAAACATTGAATTCATTCAAATGATGAATGGAATAATGAAATGTGGTATAACCATACAATGAAATAATATTTATCAATATTATTTATTTATTTTGGTTTTTTGAGACAGTCTAGCTATGCAGTTTAGGCTGGCTTTGAACTCACTGTGTAGCCCAGGCTGGCCTCAAAATCAAAGCTATTCTTTTGCCTCAGGCTCTTTAGTGCTGAGATTACAAGTGTGTGCCATCACACCCGGCTCTTTGGCAATTTTTAAAAATGAAGAACTGAGTCATGCTACACGTTGCCAGTCTCATGTACAGAATTGACTCCCCATTCAACCGCATAAAAATGGGCCTTGAAGCCAGGTGTAGTGGCACATTCCTGTCATCTTAGCCCTCTTGGGAGGCTGAGGTAGGGGAATCTAACATTCAAATCGAGCCTGAGCAAGCTAGCAATTTAATGACCTGTCTCAAAATAAAAAAGGAAGGAGGGGTAGAAATATTCCAGACGAAAGGAAATTAGAGACTTGTTAACTAAACATAATACCATACTTCACTCTAGGCTGGCTCCTATAATGGAAGTAAAAGAATGCCCTAAGACATGCATGCTGTAGTGGGCTGTTTGTATCACTGAAGGTTCTAAAAGGTTCACCATCACTGCTTTAGGCGATGGGTTATGCAGCTCAGTGGTAGAGCGTGTGCTTACCATGTACAAGGTCCTTGGTTCAACCCCCAACACTGAAAAAAAAGACATTATGGGCCGGGGATTTAGCTCAGTGGTGCTGCCTCCTGCCTCGAAAGCACAAGGTCCTGAGTTCAGTCCCCCGTACCAAAAAATAAAAAATAAAAATAAAGTATTATGTCAGTGGAAATGTATGAAGTTGATACCTGTACAGTGGTTTTAAGATAATGTCTCTATTCTTAGGAAATACACATTTAAATCTTATCTATAACTTACTCTCAAATAGTCTAGACAAATATTGTGTGTATATGTATATATCTATAGAGAGAGAAAGAGAGTAAGTAAATGAGATAAAATGTTAGCAACAGCTGAATCATAAAGGAAATAGAGGCTTATTACAGTATTTTATTTTTGCAATTTTTTGGAAATGTGAAATGACTTTCAAATAAATACAAAAATGAAAGTCTCAATTAGCCCATTTCTTTTCTTCTCTCTCTCTGTCTTGCACAGCTGAGGGTCAAACACAGGGCTTCAAGCATGCTGAGAAAGTGCTGTAAAACTGAGATGTAACCCTAGCTTTCTCCCTCCCCATCTCTCTCTCTCTCTCTCTCTCTCTCTCTCTCTCTCTCTCTCTCTCTCTCTCTGTCATATTTTTTTTTGGTACTGGAGATCAAACTCGGGACCTTGCCCTTGCGAGACAGAACAAAACTGAGCTAAATCCCAGCCCTCACTTTTTTAATGTTATTGGAGATTGAACCCAGAGCCTCTGCCCTGAGCTCTATCCCCTAGCCCTGTTGTTACTTTTTTTTTTTTCAGTCACAGTCTTGCTAAGTCACTAAATTGCCCAGGCTTGGCTTGATACTGCAGCCCTCATAAAGTGCTGGGGTTACAGGTATACACCACCATGCCCAGTTCCATTCTCTCTTTTTTGGGGGGGAACCAGGGATTGAAATCAGGACCTTGCTGTTGCAAGGCAGGTGGCAGAACCACTGAGCTAAATCCCCCTCCAGTCTCTCTTAAACTCACTGTAGTCAGATGGTCTTATCTCACAACTCCACTGAAATGTATTTGTCAAGCTTACCAGTTATATTTAGTTTGTCAACACCAGTGGTGAGTTCCCACCCTTTCTCTTACTTGACCCATCAGCAGTATTTGATGCAGTTTGTCATTCCTTCCTTTCTTGGAACATGTGCATCTCAGCTTCTGGACACCACTCTTACTTGATTCTTCTCTTACTTTCCTGGCTGCTCCTCAGTCTCCTTTGCAGTTCCCCTTTATGGCTCTTTCTTCCAATATTTGTAGTGCCCCAGGGCTCAGTCTTTACAGGGAGGTCATTTAGGAGTTTCCATGTGCTGAAAAATAATTTCCCAAGCTCTATCTAGTCATTCACCTTAGTTTAAGCACATAATATTCTTCCAGGAATGTAAGATCCTTTAAGGTCTTAAGCAAGGTCAACTCCATATTACTTGTATCCTGGTTCAGAGAAGTTGGTAGCTGTGATAGTAGGAAAAGTCTCTTACACTATCTTGAGCACATACACTGCGAGAGGAATGGTTGGTTAGGGACCCTTTTTAGCATGCTGGAGAGGTTTGAAATATAAGTCTCCCTCTAAAAATTAAAAAAACAAAGGTCTAATAAAGGGAATATACTTGTTGGAATTCATTCAGCTGATCATTGGCAGTGTCTGAGCTAAAGCTCAGATGGCTATGTTCTTTCTTTAAGTGGTGATTTAATGTGTTTGTGTCAAGTTCCTCCTTAAGAATCTGATGAATGCTACCGACTTTTTACCCAGCAAGGAAAAAAAATAAGTAACTGACACACACTAACTTTTTTTTCATTTAATTTCAGGAGCCTCATAGACCCTGGAAATACCTCTAAGACTTTAGTTTATGAAACCATGCTCTATCAGAAAAATCCAAAACGTAGAGAAAGCTATAGGACACCTAATTCTATATCCTTAACAAACACATGGTGTGAAAAATAGGGATAGAGATAGAAGAGTGTAAATAGCAAAGGTTAAATGTTCAAGAATAAAAGTGTCTTAGCTATGAAGCACAGTGATCAAATGCATTGTGTAGACCTGGATTGTCACAGCAAACTGCCTAGTTTCTGAGATTCACTGCAAGGTCATCCATATTTTTTCTGACACTGGGATCACAACAGACAATTCACTGGGTTTTATTCTTACCAGAGGAGCCACTGATACTCTGACTTTAGACTGACTCCTGTAATGGAAGGAAAAGAAGGCTATGAGGGCATTATTAGGTCAACTAACAAAATTGGAATATAGATGGTAGATCCAACAAGTGAATCAGCTACATATTGCTATTTTCTTCAGGGTCTTTCAAGAAGTTTATTCATTTCATCTATGTTGTCAAATTTATGGGCACAGAGAATTTTTTATAGTAGTCTTATCCTTTTTTCTGGTACCAGGAATTGAACTCAGGACCTTGGGCTTATGAAACAGGTGCGGCACCATTGAGCTAAATCCCCAACCCACTACCCTTTTTCCTTTAAATCTTATCTCTTTACTTGTTGGAAGGAAGGATCCTCCTAAATTTCTAGACAACTGAGGACCTATTTGAGCCTACAGCTAGTCTTCTTCTTCTTTTTTTTTTTTTTTTTCGTATTGGGGATTGAACTCAGGACCTTGCACCTTCAAGGCAGGCGGCAGAACATAAGCTAAATCCCCGGCCCTAGTTTTCCTAATTCATATTCCATCATTCTCTCAAACCCCATGTCCAGGTGGGAGCAAAAGCAATGAGAGACATAAGCTTCTTGTTTTCTTTTTTGCTTTAACCTCAAATGGGTTCACTCTTTAGTGGGACCCACTGATGAACTCACCAGATGGTACTGGCTCAAACTTGGTGAAGCTTTTTCCTTTACTCTAAGGATCTCAATACTCAGCACAATTGCTTTTGGGGACTCAAGTCATACATGGCTGTGATCAGGGACTTAGATTCCATGGAGGCAGAATGTTGGGTCTTCTGGTCCTTAAATCCATTCTTTTTCCACTTCTTATATTAATGCAAATATACATTAGTTTTGTGACAGTTGCTTTCCATTCTGTAGGGGTTTTTTGGTGGGGTTGGGGAGGGAGTGATAGTGGGAGACAAGGAAGGAAGAGGACAAGGACAGACTCTTCAGGAGCTCCACAGGCGAGCACCATTGGCTGCTGGACATTTTCCCACTCACAGAAGTATGTGTCTCTGGTGACCTTCCTAAAAAATTAAATGTGTGGGGAAAGGAACACATCAAAGTGCTTATTGCAAAAAAGATCCTCCTCTTTATTCCACATACAGAAACAGGTTTCTAGAGCTGGGTAGGGACAGGGCTTTGATCTGGTCCCTACAGGTCTCGATTCTGATGGCCAGCCCTTTCTCCAGTTGAGAATGGAAAGTCCTGACCTCTAGCCAGTCCCATAATTGGGAGTGGTAGCAATGATGTTGAGAAATTCCTTGGTGAGATGAGTATCAGCTTGGGGCAGGCTCTTCCAGGCAAGTTCCAAGATTCCATACTTGGCAATACCTATAAAAAGGAAGGTGTGAACATTATTCTGTCCAGGAAGAGGTACCACATCCTGGAACCCCAGAGTGCTTCTTGGGGTATGAGAGCCACCACAAACCAGGCAGTAGAACACCATTCCCCGGGTACTAGCTCAGTGGCATTCAGGGCCTCTTTGTAGATGATCTATTTAGGTTGAGGCTCCTCTCACAGTAGCAGATCTTGTAGCAGCCTCTGGATTCTGGGGGACTTGAGCTGGTACAAGTCCATGAGCTGATGGAACTGTTCCATCCAAGCAGCAGTGTCTTTGGCATATTGCTGCTGGAGCATCCACAAAACATGATACAGTGCCACAAATGTCTCCCATGGAGGTACCTTTTCCTTCCTTTGTGAGATAGGCTCTGTCTTCTCCAATTTGGGCAATTCGGGAAATCTGTCCTTACTCTTAAAAGCCCTAAGATCCTTGTGAAACATTAGTGCCAAGGTTTGTTTGTCCACAGAGGCATGGGCACCTGTGAAAAGGTCTCTTGCGACAGGATAAAAATGTCATGCCTCCATCGCTTTGAGACCATTGGATAACTGCTGTATCTGTGTACTCCTGTAAGTCTCACCTAGAAGATGCCAGTTTGTAGCTTCTGGGTCTGTAATCCTCTTGGCAGGTAATGGGGACTTTGGTGTGGGGGCAGTCAAAGGTTTTAACCAACTTTCCTTTTCCTTTCCTTTTATAAGAGGAATCACTTTCAGGTGTTTGAGACTCATGGACTCCTCACTGGGCTTTGAGGTCCTTGTGGTTCGTGGTTCCAAAGGCTGCATGTGATGGTGCACAATGGTTTCAAGCATTGCTGGGCATAGCCACTCTAAGTTTCCCTCTGAGGTCAGGTCTTTTTAAAAAAATTTTTATTGGTACATTTTATTGGTATACTTTAGGTATACAATTCGTTTACATTTATCATTGGGTGTTTGTACCTGTACATGATATATCTTGGTTCTTATTTTTTTCCCCCATTACCTGTGCGCCCTTCACCCCCTCCACCCTTCCCTATTTACATAGATTTCATTTCCTTTTTTTTTCTTTTCTCATAGTTTTTCCTTTCCCTCTTTTCCTTTCCCCTTCCCCTCCCTTCACTCCATCGTCTTTGGACCTTT